>JAEANM010011626.1:0-15184 GCA_017656035.1 Myanophis thanlyinensis | reverse complement strand
ATATATGTATGTGTGTGTGTGTGTATCAAAAATCTTTAGACAAAGGCATTCAAATTCTTATTGAACGGGATGCCTCTTGAGTGAACTACACATCACCATCTAGTGTGGAGAATCATGGGGCTTGTATGTCTAGACGATTCCAGTCTGAGGAAACTGAATTTAAGTATTTTTTCTTACTGCTTTCCCAATTCTACATTTTCCTCAGGAAAATGACCTCAATTATATCTGATTATCTTAATCTATAGAAATAGTTCTTTGTATCAGTATTTAATACTTCATTTTAGAAAGATAAAATAAGATGGGGAGTTCTAGAAATTCTAGAAAACTTTGGAATATTCCAGACCATGTATATCATAGTGTGTGATTTTGGAATAACTCCTGGATCACTACTGGAAGTGTTTCCTGATAGACTGTGTTGCATTTTAAGTACTTTACTTTTAAGTACTTTACATATGTTTTTCTGTATGCATTTCATTTTGTTTAACATCAGAGTTAAATACTGAAAAATAAATTATTCACACACTGTACATTCATATTTAATAAACCAAAATTAATTGTTTATATGACATGTAATTGTGGCTATGTTCAGACTAAGTTAACGAAGTTTTTAAATTACTTGGTAACAAATAGAAAACTGTAAGATATGCATTTAATTCTGCCATTGTATACGCTGAAGGGTTTTTTTTTTACCAGATACCAGACATAAAATTGTAACTAATAATAACAGGTTTATTGATTTAATAACTTCGCCTTATATATATTTTTCTTTTCACCATCAATATTAGAATAATGTTTTCAAGCTGAGTCAGAAACTGGAAGCCTTAAGGTGCCAAATGAATTGGGACCAACAAGCTTTAGAGGCTTGGTTGGAGGAGTCTGCTCATAAAGACAATGATGCACTTACAATCCAGAAATATGCACAGCAAGATGATGGAAAGTTAAGAGTAGGTATATTGTATTCCACATAAAGTTATAAAATACCCCATTCCAGTTTTATTTGATAGAAAATCTCTTACTGTACCAGGTTGGCTAGGAAAGGGGCGCAGTACTAAATTAGCTAGGACATGGGAGATATATATCACCATCCTGTTAAACCCATTTTCTTGCATTCTCCTTCTTCCAAATGAATATTAAATGGACTGAGAGATAAAGGGAAATTGTATGGGATTCTCCCATGGTTATAGATTATTTCCATTACGGGAACCAAGAAACTTAAGCAGAATTCACCTCTAGTATTAAGATGGAAGAAGGCTGCTGATTCAGTCAGGAACCTCTATTTTAAGCAGAAAACAATATCAAAATAAAAAAGGTCTCCCCCTCCTTACCAATAACTTATCCCCAGATCCACGGTTTCCTACTGCAATTACCAGAAACAACAATTTAGGTTTTACCTTCCAAATATTCAGCTGCCGGTATGGAACTAGATCAGCAGGGAACTTGCAGTTAGTTTCTTAATTGTCATCTACTTGTATTAATTGGCAGATTGGTGGGAAATACAGGGTAATATATTGATAGCTTCAGAAGCCATAGTTTTTGCAGACATGATATGTATAGATTACACATTGCCTAATCTTGCAACAGATAATCCAGACAACATGAAAGGAAACACAGTAACTGTTGGAAGTATTTTTACTATACATAAGATAAAATGCTGTTATTAAGTATTGAGTAAATTGATTGGGACGGTTCATCTCCCCAGTACCTCTCTATTTAAAACAATATATAATAGGATTCAGATAAGGAACTAAAATAGTCACCATGGCATAGGGCCTGGTTACTTGAAGAACCACCTGTCTCCCATAGTATCTGCTGCCTGATTCAGTCTGGCATGATTGGCATATTCCAGGTTCCTTCAATTAAACATGGACAGCTATACAGGACCACATAACCATCCCTTCTCTGTAACAGTACTTCCTTCTAGAGCAGGGGTGGGCAATTATGGCTGCTTCATGACTCGTGGACTTCAACTCCCAGAATTCCTGAGCCAGCCATGCCCACCCCTGCTCTAGAGGTTACCCCTGAGATTTGAACCACCCTCACTCTTACTGGTGTTTGGAAGGGTCCTGAAGTTTATTTTTGAAGGCAAGCATGACTGAAGCCTTTTTTTCCTTTAGTCTCCCCTCTGGGTAGTTATCTGTGCCATTTTGTGGTGGGTGTTTTAAATGTCTTATTTACTACTTTGTAAACAGTCATGTCACTGTTTCTTTGATATTTCTTGAACCCATAAGATTCTATAATGGCTTTCTTTTGGACAAGGTAGCAGTTGGTAATGCGTTGCTGTTCCTAGCTGTATTTTATTTTTGGAGTTACTATTTAAAAGAATAAGCTTGATTATTCTTTATTTTCAGAAATTGAGTCTACAAATCGAGATGCTGACAGTTAATTGTAATAATAAACACAGGATTCTTGACAATGAACTTACAGAAACCTTAGCTGCTCAGGTTTGTTCATAAACAAAATTAATGTTATTCTAATGTTAATTGCTTATAAATAACATATTTTGCTAATTGATAATTATTCTCTTTCAGATCGAATTGGACAAAACAGCCGAAGACTTCCGCAGAGTTCACCAAGAAAGACAAAACCTTATCCGACAGTGGGAAAACACTATAGAACAAATGCAGAAACGGGATCAAGAAATAGATAGCTGTGCCTTGGTAATTGTTTTTTTCTTGCATTTTGTTTCTGAATTATGGAATATTGGATCTGATGAGCTTTTCTATATGTATATGTATATGTATTTAATTTCTGATAACTACTTTCTTTTGTGACACAATATATTCTGTAGTGCACATTTGGTGAGATCAGCAGAAAAAAGGGTTGCTTTCCTAACTTTAGTTAGACTGTTTGAGGTTATTTGGTTTATTGCTTATTCATTCATTCATCCATTCATTCATTTTCTGTCAATAGCTTTTAGCACAGGCAAGAAGGGCAATCCGTGCAAAGGAAAGTGTGCTTAAAGACAAAGTACAATTTCTGGCGAATGAGAGCGGGAACAACGTAGAGTATGAGAAGAGAATTTCCATTGCTGATCGACAGGCTGCCAAACTGAGATTAGAATACCAGACAGAGGAAAATAATAGAGATGCATTTCAAAATGAGGTAATTGAAGCATAAATTGATATATGAATAACAGTCTTCATTATCTCTTAGTTCAGAATCTATGTGTAAACATTTTGTTAGTACTGATTCTGATTACAGTGGGAGAAAGGGAATAGGAATAAGAATAAAATTTGAATAAAATGAATGTAAGGATTATTTGCTTATTTCATATTCACACAAAAGCTTGGATGACAATGCTGCTAAAGACATAGATTGCATAGTAAAATTAAAGAAAATGTTTATATTCTCCAAATATTATTTTTTACAGCATCAAATTATTAAACTGCAAAATTGTTAAAATATTAAAAAAAATAAAATATCTGTATTTCCCAAAAGGGCAAATGACATTGTTCTTTATGAACAACACAAATGTTCCTTATAACTTCACTTATTTAATTGTTTAGTTAGATACACTAAAAGCTACTGTGGATGGGACAGCTTCTGAACTAGAATCAATGAGAACCACTGTGAGCAACCTTAAGAAAGAAATCCAGGAAAAAACTTTAAGGTATGCATTAATTAAATACTTGAAAAAATCCTGAAATAGATCTTGAACAATGTTGCGCTAGGAAGGTTGGCTGCTATCTACTAAATGAGCAATTTCTTTGCTTCCTCATTTACAAAACTAACAATCTGGCTATGTGCTTTAAACTTCTTATATTTATGAGATAGCTTAACAGCTACAGTCACACAGCACACTTAATTTGATTATTAAATTAGTCCATTTTGGCATTAATACAGTATATTTAACCATAAAATACTTAACAAGCTGAATTTGCATAGCACAATAAGCTAAATCTGACTAGATTTAGCCTGCTACATTATATACATTTCATTTTAACTGGCTTAGTTAAATGTTGGGAGATGTATAGCTCAGTGGTGAAGAAGTCAGCTGGAAAGCTGGTAGGCCAGGTTTGAGTCCTGAGCGCCATACAATGGGGTGAGCTCCTGTCCTTGCACCAGCTCCTGCCAACCTAATTCAGAAGCATGCAAATGTGATTAGATAAATAAGTATCACTTATTTATGGGAAGATAACAGCACTCTGTGACTTCATGCCATGCAAATGTCTTTGGACATTGCTGACTCAATAGCCTTGAAAAAGAGATGAGCACACGCACGTACACGCGCACACACACACACACACACTACACAACATCTTCTGACATAAATTTTTATGTTTTCCTTCCATATTCCATCTCTTCTTTTTTCCATTAAAGAGAGCCAGATTTATTACATTTGTTAATAAAAATTATAATATTAATAGCCCTTTGTGCAGCGCAAAATGCCTGATTCAGTGTTGTATGGGTCAATCACATAACATAAAATCTTACTCTCACAGCATAGAGAGGCCTTTGAGTTGGACTGATGTAACTTTGACTACTGATTTTAACTAAATGCTACCTGATTACTGGTTTTTTTATTAGCTATCTAGAATGTCCTGGAAATGGAGAGGTGGTAATAACTTGAAATTAATAATATTATCTAATTGCCCTTCCCACAGTCAGTATTAATATGGCTTGCAGACACAAGCAGATTTCCATCAGATTTCTTTTAATAAAAGCTTTTTTTAGCGCATTATAAAATGGAATAGTACATTTTAATATCGCTTTGGCATTAAAGTATTTACCTTGCACCTAATAAGCATGCCAGTTTTCAGTCATACGTGATTTTTAACAATTATATGAATAATTTAAATTTCTCTACAGTACTCAGACATTTATATGTAATACACTTTTTCACTTAGGCTAAACTTGATTAAGGACCAGAATGAAACTCTTTCAAATAAATTGAAATTTGTGACATACCAAGCATTAAGTGAAGAAGAAAAAGCATGCAAAATGGAGGAACTATTGAAAGGGAAAGAAAAAAATATGAAGGTAAAAACACTCTTTCAATGATTCCTGCATCTGTTTTGTTATTTTTTTTTAAGTCTGCAAAATACTATTTAAACAATTGTTTTCAGTTGATTTGGCCTTGAAGAGGCCAAACCAGAAGCTCCAGATATTGCAGGCTATGTAGACAGATGAAGCTAATAAGTTTTGCTATATGTTATTACTATCTTGTGACATGTAGGATGTTGTAACTATTTTTATAGGAATTACTATAAGTGTTACTTTAGACCCATGATGGCGAACCTATGGCAAGGTGCCACAGGTGGCATGCAGAGTCATGTTGTTGGGCACACAAGCTGTCGGCCAATTTACCTTCAGCTGAGCATGTACATGTGATTGTGCATACATGCATGCGCAACTGCAGAGACCCAACTGGTCTTCGGGCCTCTGCTGTACGTGTGAGCGATTGCAGCAGGAAATCCAGCTGGTCTTTGGAGCTGTCCTGCGCATACACAGATGATTGCTCATGTGTGCATGAGGGCCTGCTCGCATTGCACTTGTAAAAGCTGCATGCATGCGCAGGTGGTACGCTTGCACATGCAGCGCACGTGGAGCTGCATGCACACGCGTGTACTTTTCGCCACTTGGTAAGTAAAAGGTTTGCCACCACTGCTTTAGTGTCAGGTTCCATTAGGTTCCAGCAGAAACAGAGACGGACTCAGCCTTGATTGATGAGAATCAGGATTTATTCTGCCATAACCTCCAGCACAAACTGACAATTACCATCATGGTAAAGTGAAGTTAGCATTGCCTTTCTGTTCTCCCTCCACCAGTTAAATGCTGTCTGCCACGCCCCCACCCCGCACACCCACTGCACGCGTGCCCCCACCCTGTCCCACCCCACTCCAGAGCTCAACTAATCATAGTTCTTTCGTTTGTTGCCTTGTGTTTGTTGTGATCGTCCGGAAGAAGCAGGGCAGCACAGACATGCTCAGCAGTTGTGTGGATGAGCTGGATCAACTGATCAAATGACCAACACTTCTCGTAGCTGTTGGGGTTAGGGTTTCTGGGTCTGTTTTGCAATGGTTACAGTCCTTGCTCTCCTGTAATACCGACGCTCTGCTGTTTTGCACACAGCTGAGTATCAGTTTGGAAAAACCTCAATGTGGCCCCTCTTCTTGAATGGCGGCTCTGGGTTATATAATATGCCCGGAGCTGACATTTAGACTGTAGAACATGCTTTAAGCCCTGACCTGCAGACATGTAAATATATATTTAATGTACATTGGCTATCCACACTTGACTTGCAACAGTTCGCTTAATGACTGTTCGAAATTACAACACACTTTAAAAAGTCACAAATGACTGTTTTCCACACTTATGACCATTGTAGTATCCCCATGATCACATAATCAAAATTCAGATGCTGGGCAACTGTTTCATAGTTATGACAGTGGCAGTGTCACAAGGTTGTGTGATCTTTTGCGACCTTCTTGCAAGCAAAGTCAATGGGGAAGCAATATTCACTTAATCCCCGTTACTAAATAACTGAAACAATTCACTTAACAAATGTGGCATAAAATGGGGAAAAGTTTACTTAAAGAAATGTCTCAACTGAGCTCAGTTGTGGTCATAAGTCAAGGACTACCTGTACAGATCCTTAACTTTTAAAAACAAAATTCCTAAAACTATTTATATGACGCAATTCAGCATATAACGTATGTAATAATTGCAAATAATGTAGTCAAACCTCTGAATATGGGCGATTGATAACCCAAGATAATGCAGCGTAATAATTCCAGTTTAGCAAAGATGAAACGTTCTTGTTTCTAAATTGCTTTAGCTGGAACATAGCTTTTCATCAGAATTAATTACACATGTTATTTGCCACACCTATTAATATAATATGAAAAAATGCAGTTTTAAGATTATAACGATATGGGTTTGTTTCTTTTCTTAAGACATATGTGGTTTGCAAATTAGGTAGATTTGATGTTTGGCCTGCATTGTTGCCCTTCAAGAAAATGAAGCTACCAAGAAAGTAGGAAGAGTTAGGCTAAAGGGATAGGACTCTGAAATAAAAGGGAAAGGAAAATATCAACGAAAGAGTACAGGGGATAATAGAGCAGAACAGCTCCATACTCTAAAAGAGCATAGAATTTGACCAAGATACTGAAATAGCTTAAAAAAAACTTTGTTCGATTCACATCTGAATTTTTACAACCTCAAATTTAGAAAAAAAAATGTATAAAATATTTATACACATTCACGTATTGTAATTCTAATAATATCAGGAGAAAGAGGCACAGGCATTACAACTGAGAGAAACACATTTCAAGAAAACAAAGGAGTTGCAAACACTTAAGGAAAATGAAAAGGGCATCACATCTTTAATTGAAGGACAGCGTGGGCTGAAAAAAAATCTTCAGAACCGATTACGGCGGCTGGATATACAAGCCCTTAACCAGCAAGAACTCATGTATAACCAGGTAAGGTTTATGCATATATCTGCAGATATATGAATTTAATTTAATCTTGTAGCAGTAAGTGAAAAAACAATCCTAACAGAGCTTTAAAATCAATTAAGAGTCTCAGTTTTTGTTTTCCTAATTAATCCAATTGGTTTATAATTGATAGAATCCAAGGAGATAATGTCAAAAGGGATACTAGAAAGATTAGCAGCTGGATGAAAAAAAAGTTTAGATAAGGTCATGATAATAACCTTTCATTCTCTAATTATTAAATTTTTGTCTATGGCAAATGATGCCAGCAGGATATTCTGGAGGATAGATTATTTAATCTGTCGCTTGTTTATATGTGTGCCTTGTGGAATGAATTGTTTTATAGTAATCTGTAAATTAAACTTACAGTAATCTGTAAACTAAACTTACACTAAAGGTATGCTGAATTGTGAAATAATAAATTTATTATTCTACTCTGTCAGTCATAAATTCTATTTACCTGAGATAACATTCAATTGATACCAGTGGTACCATTTATAACTAGGAAAGGAAACAGTTTGCTTGTAATTCCATTTAATTTCAAATCGATATGTTTTAAATTGAGTTGTGCAATCCACAAACCAGCTTTTTGTAATCACTTCTCTTGCAGAAAAGTTACTCATATAATTCTCTTAACAGATAGTAAGAATTGGATATATTCATCTCTTCCGTTCTTTCAAAATTTTTACCTTGACTGTTTCAAGTTATTTTTGAAGGAATGTATCCAAACCGTGCTATTATTTTATGTATAAATCATGGGCACCACTTTGAAATCACTGGTGGATTACGGACACTCATTTAGCAACTGTTCAAACTTGTCACAGCACCAAATGAGTGGGACTTACAACAGTCCTAGGATTTTTTGCTGCTTCTTCAGGTCTTGTGGTCACATGATAGCAATTTCCAAAGTTCCCTGCCTGTCACATGACCATGTTGCTTAGAATGGCAATTCCACCAGTCCCAGTTGCCATTGTTAGGTGAGGATTGTGCAGGTTATAAAGCGAGACTTCGTGTGATTACAACATCTGACCAAGCCTGTTGGAAGTTGGAGTCACATAAAGTCCTCACTTAATGGCCATAGTCTTTACTTAATGATGGCAACTGAGCCTGACAGAATTGCCATGCTTAGCGACATGGTGATGTGATGTCATCATCTAGCAATGGCAGTTCCAGGCTCAACTGCTGTCCTAACCCAAGGGCTACTTACTCAGCTGCAGTAGAACCCTCCCTATTTAGGAGTGCTTCATTGTATTTTTAGAAGGTTAATCATCAGGGATTTTTCTCACCTTTCTGCTAATTTCTTTTCTTGCTTGAAATCTTTGGATAGGATTTTTACATACAGCAAGTGGAGAGACGGCTGTCACGTTTGAAGGGGGAACTCAACACAGATGAAAGGCAAATTTTAGAAGGCAAACTGGCTGAACTAATAAAAATAATGGACGAAAAGAAACAGGCATTCAATACTTTACAATCACAGGAAAAGAAACTTCAGGTAATGTGGTTTTTTTTTCTCCATGAGAAGATGCTATGTGGCATTGCTGTCATACTCCATCTTCATCTGATGAACATTAATGTTCATCATCTACATCCTCTAATGTAGATAATGTTCATCATCTACGTTAATTCTGTTTTCCCTGAAGATGCCGCAAATGTCACTAAACTATTTGGAATGGAAACTGGTACAAATCTATATACTAATAAAACTCTTGTATATCTGTTTGATAGTTTGTAACTTTCAATTGGGTGAAAAACAGCATTGGGAAAAAAACTTTGTCAACAAATGGGCTCATTTACAGAATGCTGGGACCCCATTATTCCCAAGGGAATGAAATTTGGAGATGTTTTTTGCCATTGCATTTTGAATGCAATACTGCAGGCTACTTCTGCTTGATTGCTGGCTCCAGTTTGGCAGTTCGGTTCTCACCAGGCTCAAGTTTGGCTCAGCCTTCCATCCTTCCAAGGCTGGTAAAATGAGAACCCAGATTGTTGGGAGTAATAGACTGACTCTCTAAACGGCTTAGAGAGGGCTGGAAAGCACTGTGGAAACGGTATATAAGTCTTAAGTGCTGTTGCTATTGCTATTTCCGTGCCCCTATGCTGCTGCTGTTCATTGCCGTTGCTGTATGGCTGTAGTCAGCTGTAGTCACATGATCCTGGTTTTCATCATTCCCTGATAGCTTCTCAGAAGTGGATGAGGAACCCAGAAGGAATTGATACGATTGTTGATGTTCCTTGCCACCTACCTTTGCTTGTGGAAGATTTGTAGAGGGAAAGTCAATGGAGAAATGGAGCATCTTCCACATCTTCAACAGAAGGAGCAGGAGAGAGGGAAGACAGGAAGGAATAGGGCTGGAGGAAGGAAGGAAAGAATGAGAAAAGGAAGGAATGAAAGAAGGGAAAAAGGAAGAAGAAAGGAAGGAAAGGGGAGGGAGGGAGGAAGATTCCAATATTCCAACATTAGTTAAAGAATTACCTCTAAAATGATGACACAATGGGTCATGGGTTGTCTAGTATAACCCAAAACAAAAGAAAACAGTAAGATGAAACACTGGAACTATATTTCCTAACATGGATGGCTTTTGTTTAACGCATACTTGGTTTAAACTAAACCGAGATTTCTGTATTTGTTTCTTTTCAGAGTGAAATCCATTTTAGCAAATTGGCCATAGATAAAACTGGAGAAGAAATGGTTGGTTTGAATACTAGACTGGATGAGATAAACCTTTTCACAGATAAATCGGACAAGTTATTAAAAAAAGCCAGAGCAGAAAAACAGGTGTGATGATCATTTTTCAAATGCTAAGTATAAATGTTTTGGGAAAAGTGCTTAAGACATAATAACTGTGCTGTCTGAAATGAGTGTTTTGGCTTGTGCTGTCAACTAATTTGTATATGTCATACCTTTGGGCATTTATATCTTCTTCAATGGTTTCAAAACAAAAGTTATATTTTTATCAGCCTGGGCATCTGACGGGAGTCAGGTAGAGCGAATTACAAAATGTGTGTTACGATGTCATCACCGAAAGCTAGGACTTGTATCTGACCTCACGGTGCCTATGTTCTTTATGTTTTGTCAATGGAAGGATCTGATGATTGAAGACAACCTCTTAAAACTGGAACTGAAACG
This sequence comes from Myanophis thanlyinensis, assembly GCA_017656035.1. Lineage (NCBI taxonomy): Eukaryota > Metazoa > Chordata > Lepidosauria > Squamata > Homalopsidae > Myanophis > Myanophis thanlyinensis. The sequence goes on along the minus strand of JAEANM010011626.1, from coordinate 4,621 downwards.
GGTAAGGGATTTGCTGTACAACAAGGCAGAGAAAGTGCTCTGCCTCGAGAAACGGAAACAGCAGTTAAAAACAGCAATGGAAGAGAGAATGGCTGATATCAAAGTTCACAAGGAAATGATTGAGACTCAGACACGACTCATTGAGCAAGAGCGTCAGACTCTAAGGTAAATCACCAAGCTGAGAAGCAGTGTCTGCTTTCAAGAGAGTATCTTAATATTCAGAGACTCAGTAAGAATTGCCCAGGTTATGTATTCTGTCTTTGAGCATCTCCTAATAACTAACATTTCAACAGCCTCTTAAACTGCATAGAAGAACAACTTGTCCATTTCTTGGTGGGTAAGAATGCTCAGCCTATTTTCCACTCCATCAATAGTTTAGTGAACACAAGTATTCATAGTTCAGAACAACCGACGGTATGCTTTATTTTCTCACTGCATTATTCCATGATTTCCCAGAAGAAGCTACAAAGCTTCTAATTTACTTAGGTGTTGTATCACCTAAGCCACAGTTTCTTGCTAAATCTTGCTGTGATTTAGTGAACAGGCCATAGAAGTCTGATTAACATAACATGCTAAGTCCAAAGCATAGAAATTGGGTAAAAGACAAAGCTACATGGAACACTGAAATGTTGAACTCAGCTACTATTTGGTCAAAGGTCTGCCAGTGAACTCTTTGTTGAGAGTGGGAAAATCTAGGATTTGCTTGCTCTTCATCTGCAAACTTTTTGGAAATTGCATTTATTTATCTTTTTATAAAACGTTCTTGCGGTCCTTCAGATTTCCTTTATCTTACGTTAAAATGCAGAAGTACAGGAAGTCTTTGACTTGTGACCACAATTGGGCCCCAAATTTATGTTGCCTGGTGAGGAATCTGTTAAGTGAGTTTTGCCCTATTTTACAATTTTTCTTGCCACAGTTGGCAAGTGAATTGCTGCAATTGTTATGTTAGTAGCACAGTTGTGAAGTGAATCTGATTTCCCGTTGACTTTGCTTGTCAGAAAGTCGCAAAAGGACATGACCCCAGGACACTGCAACCGTCATAAGTATGGACCAGTTGTCCAGCATCCGAATGTAAATCATGGTGACCACTGGGATGCTACAATGGTTGTAAGTGTGGAAAAAGGTCATACGTCACTTTTTTCATTGTAACTTCAAATGGTCACTAAGCAAACTGTTGTAAGTCAAAGACTACCTGCATGGCAAGAAGCAGATGCTTACTCTCAAATTTTTCTCCTGCAGAATTCTTATATCGGGACCTTAAATGTATAACAGAAAAAAATCTAACACACTTGACAGTAAATTACCAGTCACAAGTTAGGGTCTCAAAAGTCCTGTTTTCTCCAACTTTAAATAACAAGAAACTAGATTCTGTGTGCAGCGGGTGGTTAAACCCAACTGGGAAATGAACAACCCAGCCGGCTGATCTGGCAGTCTTTCTCCCACCCTCCTTTCCCATCCACAACCCACGCAATAGGAAATTAGAGTGATTTAGTATGACTGGAGCTTACTCTTTCGCCAAAGAGGCAGACTCTTGTGTTTTTCCGTTGATAATTACATTACTAATTGGCACTTGCATATAATTTGATTTGAGGTTGTTTCCTGCTGTTGCTCGTTCTCTTCTAGCAGTGGCAATATTAAGATATAATCAGCAGGGGGCAGCTTTTGCAGCTGTAGGACTGAAATGCCAACCTTTAAATATTTGGGTAAGATTCACTAGATAGTTACTCCCCATGAAGCAGGGATCTGCCATGTAATACCATTTTTTTCCTTCCTTGAAAAAGTGGGGGGGGGAGGGGGAGTTGGAAGTGCACTTTAATTATTGCTGTATCACTCACTCTGCTAGGATTCATCAATTGTCTTATTGGAAGCAAAAACCCAGGGTAAATCCTGGGAGCTGCTTTTTATAAAGTTTGGACTCACACTTTTGTGAAAAGGCAGTGTATATTGTGTCTTGTCCCTCAATGTTATATGTTGGTCCTTTTGAACTATCAAATAAGTGTCAAGATTCAAACGAAAATTTTATATGGGGGGGGGGGATTATTATATGTATATGCATGTATGTGTGTGTGTTAGCTAGGTTGCTGAAAGCGTTTAGCATAATAATCTTGACACCGTAGTATTTGTGCCAAAGGTCACTGAGATGGAATGGTTATCTTGTTTGCATTCCACAAATTGAGTTTCCCGTGAGAAAGAGTTTTGGGGGTTTGCAGGTGTCAGGGGAAGTACTTTCAGAAGTCATTGGACTCTTTTTTGAAATGGTTGGACAGTAATTAACATGTGATAATTAATGGGGTGGAACTTTGAACTTTACTTGGGTGTTGGAATCCCGGAAGCTTTAGATTCGGGATTCAACAGATCGTGCCAAGTCAATGTCTTTCAAATAAAATCTTATTCTTTGAACTTTCGTTCTCTGGGATTCTGATTGAGTTGAAGATCTTGTGTGGAACCCTGACAATAAGACTTTGAGGATTTCTTCTAATTAAGGACCATTATGTCTTCCCAGTTGCCCTTCTCCAATTTGTTTTACAGGCTTCCATGTTTTAGCTGGAGTTTAAGGACACAGGATCAAGTGAAAAGAAGGTTCACTACAAAGATTTTAAAAGATTTGATTGAAATGATTTTACTGTGTTTCCTCAAAAATGAGACCTGGTCTTATTTTTGTTTTTACCTCCAAAAGAGACATTAGGTCTTATTTTGGGGGGATGTCTTCCAGTGTCTCACCTCGTGGTGGCAGTGGCACCAACAGCCCCGCCCACTAGGAGCCCGTGTGGCTTCAGGAAAGGCCTCTGCAGCTGAGAAATGAGATCGAGATTGTCACACATGGCACTCCCCTGGCCTCCATTTTGCTGTCAGAGGGAAGCGGAGGCTGGGGGACGTTGCATGCATCAATCCGGAGTTCGTTTCTCGACTGCAGAGGCCTTTCCTGAAGGCCTCTGATAGTGAAAAAGAGGCTGTGGGGGGCGACGTACGCAAACAGTGGCAAATGGTCACAGAAGAAGTGGGCCAGCGAGGCAGGTGTCAAGGTGTGGGAGGCCTGGCTGCAACTGTCTTAAGTGGGGGCTGCGCACGTGGGGCAGCTCCACCCCCCCCTATCCCTACCTAGCTTGATTTTTTCCTGTGCGCCTTGCCCCACCTCGGGCAACCAGGTACCACAGAGTGGGTGGGGTCTTAACTAGGGCGTATTTTGCGGTAGAGCTTATATTGGGCACATGTAAATATCAAGCTAGGGCTTATTTTTTGGAATAGGTCTTATTTTCGGGGAAACACGTTAGTTACATGTTTCACTGCTACCATGTTCCGTCTCTCTTTTACAAAAATGAAAAGGGGACAGGCAGACCTAGTGGTTTTTTTATGGAAAATCATCTCATGTTTGAGAGGCATTGAGAACTGTGTAGTCTCAACTGATGCAGTTTGTAAGTTCATAAATAAAAGTAAAACACTGGGTTTTTTTCCTGTCAAACATCTGAGTTAGCTATTTTTCAATTTCTCCTTTGATTAGTTCAGAATTTCATGAGCGACTGAGTAAAATTGAGAAACTGAAAAGCAGATACGAAATCGTTACCATTGTCATGATGCCTCCAGAAGGAGAAGAAGAGCAAACTCAGGCTTATTACGTTATAAAGGTAAACTTTTTACTTGGATTCAATCTGATGGCTTGAAAACCCTGCTTATTTTAGAAATTATAAAAAAATTAGAATTTTTTTTTAGAAATTATTGAGATGCTGACTCTAACCATGAAATAAAGAGATGCTGCTTAAGTGAAAGACTGACATGCTGTGATAGAATTTTAAGTGAAGAATGATCTTTCTGACAACAAAAATAAGTAGGAGGAACACCATGGTTTATCCCAGTTATAAAAATAGGATTGATCATCAAGAAGCCTGAGCAAAAAGAAACAATGCTATTAAAGAGAAATTAAATCCTTGAATGATGGTGCTAGACCAAATATTTGAGAATATCTTGGACTGCACGAAGAACAGATAATTTAATATTAAATGAAAGTAAGACACTACATGCAGTGGAAAGATTAACAATAAAACTAAAGCTTAAATATGTTGGATACATAATATTAATGGAGAAGTCCCTGACACTTGGAAAAATGAAGGCAGTTAAAAAAGGAGACAAGGGGATTAGATGCTGTCACTGAAGTTGTCACTAAGTACAAACTTAGAACTTAAAGCATTTACTCTCAAAGCAACTTCAGCTTTTCATTTTTAACATAAATGTTTACCTTATTTCAAGGCTGCCCAGGAGAAAGAAGACCTTCAGCGGGAAGGAGATACCTTGGATGCAAAGATCCAAAAAGCTGAGAAAGAATGCATAGCCCTAGAAAATACTCTGCATGTACTTAATAACTGTAACAGCAGCTACAGGAACTCCTTCAAGCAAGTTGCAGAGAAAAGTGAGTACATTACGGCTTGAGGTGCAAGGCGTAAGGGCAAAGAAGGAGGAGAAGGAGCTGTATCAAGTATTGTGCACACAAATGTAAATAGAATGGCCTTTGTGCTAAACATTTTTTCCAGCTAGCTGGCCTGGCCTGACGCCTCCGGGGTATTTTAACTTGGGGTTTTAAAGTTTTTATAGTTAATTTTAAATGGGATTTTAAATTGAAATTTTTAGA
>JAEANM010011625.1:0-15185 GCA_017656035.1 Myanophis thanlyinensis | reverse complement strand
GTAAATTTTTTGACTCCTATCGATGCATTTCAAACACTTTAATCCTTATTTATCTTCCCTGGAATGCCCTGAGAAGTAGAGAAAACGTCCTCACACTACCACGGCCATAACCACGCCCCCATATATAATAACTATAAAAGGAACATTTTAAATTGCAAATACTGTAAAGCATAAAACGATTACCAGCTTATAGTTAATAGCATGAAGGAGGAATAGCGTGAAGTAATTTCTAACAGCTATGCCTATTGATGAAATGTTGCAACCTTCTTAGAGTTTTTTGTAGAATGGTTACCTAGGAGACGGATAATGGCCTCCTGATCACAATGGTAATTAGAGTTATTAATAGTTAGACCTATTAAACTTGAGATACAATTTTTGGTCAGGAAAGTGATGCTTTTCTGTTTTTACAACATTCTGTTTATTATTATACTTTAACTATGGATGGATGCCATAAAAATAATAAAAAGCAAAAAAGGTCCACAATAAATCCTATCTCACAGTGTTTATTTAAAAATTGGTCAACATCCCCAAATCTCTAACTTATCCAAACATAATTTTTTTCTCCTTCCATTCAACACTGAAAAGTAGATTGCCTATGAATCTCAGAAACCTTCTCCCTGTTTTCAAGCCTCTACTGAATTTGGGTGGGCACAATGATCCACTTAACAGTTGTTCTCAGGACTCAGTCAATCACACCAAAACTTGGTCACCCTAAGACATGCAGACACATGGAAATTTTGAGTAGAAATAATTGGCAGAGTTTTGCAGCATTTTGCGTATACTGAAAATCTCAAGTCTTGTTACCCAACATATTGACATTATAAGAAAATCCTATTTAATAGGCAGCGAATGAATTTACAGCTAGAAAATCCTGCCCTTGCTTCTAAAAAATATAGCATTGAAGATGAGTAATATTGAAAGTTGAAATGATTTGTGGTTTCAAATTCTTTTACAAAGTAGTAAACCAATTTGAACAGCAACAAATGCAATATATTTTTGCAGCACTGGATTTTTGTTCCTAATGCCTGCAGAAGATCATGAATTAAAACAATTCAAGGGAAACATTGCTGGATGCATCAACAGGTTTTTTTTTTTACCTTGAATCTCTCCCAGGGGAAGTGTTAGGTTCCTCTCAGGTGGGGTGTACCGTAAAGTAACAATTATTTCTCCTTTGTACTGCAGCCCAATATCAGTGGCAATCTCTATCTAAAACAAGGAAGTAAAATTGAATAAAGTTAATAAATATTCACCTTCACTTTTAGAACCTGTTGCACATTATTTTGAGGTACACATAATTACAGACAGACCAATCTAAAAGAGAAGTATACAGATGAAGTTGCACTTCAAATGACCAAATCTCTACTTCCTACACTCTATGAGCTTCCAGCAAGAAAGTAGGGTTTTTAAAAAATTCTTTAAAATTGTCATAAAATTGAATTCATGCCACTTAAAGTTTTCCAACAGTTCTTTTATTTTTCTGTTATTCAAACAAAAAACAAGGCAAGTACACAATTGAACTTAATTAGTTCTTTGATATTTGTACATATACTTGTCTAATTTCAAAGTTGTCTTACTACAGTAAGTTATGCCCAACAAGGCTATTCAGTTTACTGTGCCCAGCAAAGCTATTTAAGTAACTATGCCCAACAAGGCTACTCAAGTTGCTTTAAGTATTGCTGCACAACTAGGCTATTCATTCACACAATACTCATGTACACTTTCAAGGCAGGTGATCAGGCTGTGTTAAAGTGAGCTAGAAAGTTGATTCAGGCTGTCCCCTGCTCCAACAAGAATCATCTCAAATTTTGGGGTCTGGCTTCATTCCAGTCTTCTCTTTATACTCAACTTATTTACTCAAAACCCATATGTGTGGTACATCTTGCCCCAGCCACATCAGGAACTTTACACCCTTATTATTCATTCCAAGACTTCTATTGCATTCCTTATGCCCACTAATGCTCTACATGGTATCACCAACAACAAATCACTCATATACCCCCCTCCCAGAATCTCTCCTTATCAGGTGGAAAGTGTGAGACTCCTCAGAGTTGGTATTCCACCAGTTAGTGCCAAGATGATATCTCCTAATAAAACTGTTCCTTGAGGAGCCAACTTGCCTCAGAGTTCTGTTTGTGATGGGTGTATTACTTGGAACCCTGACAGTACACACATTCCAGCAAGGTAAGTTTCCTAGTAAGTTCATGAAAAGACTAACTATGGTTGTATAACAGAAGTTCATAAAAAGTTCATGTCACAAGTGTTCTATATGCAGGCCTTCTATATTTATAACTAATATCGTATTTGTGATATATTCATAACAAATAAAATAAAATACATAAAATATATAACAAAATGCCTAGTTCCTAGGTGTTTTTGTCTCTCTCTTAAGACAACTTCAACCACTGCAAATTCTTCCAATCTGTCCAGCATGTGCCATCAGTTTGTCTACTAGCTCAAGGTAGAGCGGAAAGGTGACCAACTTTCCCACTGCAACATGAGGGTGCTTCTAAGACAGGCTTTCTTCGTAGGTGGCCATAGGAATGCTAGTTTAAAGTTTAATAAAGAGTTTAGATCATTGTAAAAAGTGGAGCTTTCCTGCAAAACCACTGCTAGTTCTTTAATAGGGATAGAAATGGGAATTTGTGACATTCAGCATTGTTCTGATATTTTTGTAATTTATAGTATACTTTGTCACTACAATTCCCACTTAACTCTAAGCTGTATGAAGATTTCAATAATATCATTATGACTTTACTATTCCCCTGTTTTTCTATAAATTTATCACATTAATGTATTTTTGAATTTCAACAAAACAAGATAAATCAGAAATAAGTATTAGGGTGGGGAGGAAAACAAGAAAAAGAATAAAGATGAATACATATTAGAACAATTAAATATACAATAGTATCAAGTTTTTAAAAAATGAAACCACAGCCCCATGGAGCCACATATGTTTGGAGAAGGCCAGATATTTCAAGAAAGAGATACAACTCATATAACTTGTATGGCATTTATCTGGCTTGAATGGCCAAAATTCTTAATGAATCCAGCTGCTAAAAATATTAGGATTGTTATGACAAATAAAATAGAATAGAATTCTTTAAGTGTGATTGGACACACAATGAATTTGTCTTTGGTGCATATGCTCTCAGTGTACATTAAAGGAAACAGTACATATGGTAGGAATCATAAGATACAACACTTAATGAGACACTTAATCATGGGGTACAAATAAGCAGTCAAATAATACTAGAAAACAATAATCAATATAAATCAGTTAACAAGTTATAGTCATAGTGGGGTGGGTAGGAAATTAAGAATATTTTTTTAAACTAAAATTAAAATCTTATTAATCAAAGATGTGCAATAAATAGCCTTCCATTTCCCCTTAACCCCAGCCAGCATGAGTGATAATGAGCAATAGTGCAATTTTACTTTCACAGTATCTGGAGAGTGATAAGTGATTACAAGTCTTCCACAAAAATATAGTTGTCTTCATGTGTAGATGGCTTTTTTCAACAGTAAAACTAAAATATGTGTTACAGAAATAATCCATTGCTTTTGACTACAGAAGCACAGAAGGTAAAAAGAAACAGATTTCACACATTAGATTGCAAATTGAATGATAAAACTTGTAGTTTATTGGACAGGAACAAATTGATCTGTCCAAGCTGCAGGAACACCGGCATCTGTATTTTGAGAGCCACTTGTGATTCAGCCTTTGTTGTAGGACATACAATACTTCCTCAGTAGTTTTATTGTTATGATGGCTTTAATTTCAAAACTCAAAGAACACAATATAGTGAACTCATCTTTCAGCTAAATTACTCTCAACTTCACAAAACAAATGAAGTGATTTCCCCACCCCCCCAGTTCCCTATTTGTACAGCTTGCTTGCTGTATCCAAAATGCTGACTAGTGCAAAGAAAAGCCTAGATTGTTGTCAATTCTCTTTGTTGCATGAATTCTAACTTTTTCATAAATTTGCGTGCCACCTCTCTTCACCAACAGGACCTTCTTACCTTAGGCTGAAGCATGAACCATTCATCAATTTGATTTTCAAAGTTCCAGGAATCCAAGGGAATCTCTACTTCTCCCAGAAAGCTGTTACGCCCAAATCTGTCATAATGCCAGACAGAAAGTTGCAGAGTCCGAGTCTCAAGCTGTGTGTGGCTAATAACATACTATTGAGTGAGGATAGAAAAGGAACATATTTTTAAGGAAAATATTTTTAGGAACCAGTGAGTGAGAGTATGGATCTTCTAAGTATATCCAAAAGTATTAACAATGATGATGCAATATTGCCCTTCTTACTAGTGCAATTCAAATTATGAAAGGGAAACACATAAAATCTAATTATTCTCCTGAAAACCTGTTTACACGTCTTAAACTATATTCCTTCCGTCTCCTCCCATATGCATATTGATTTTACTCATTATTAAAATAGAAAGAAAATGAACTAGTGATATTAAATTATCCAAAATGATAAAAGTATTTTTATTAAGAAAGTCGTTCTTTAAATTCCACAAGTGTTTCACATTTTTTATCTTTCTTGAATCATATAATTGAAAATCCTTTTAAAAAACAAAGCAAATAAATAAATGAGGAGTTCTTGATGCTCTCTGAACTTAGAGCGCACCAAGAACTCTTCATTTCAACTCTGAGCTACAAATATTCTCCTTTAAATAATAAATTGGAAGCAAATGTCCAGGAAGTGCACAGGAGTATGAACTTAATGTCTACATTAGGTAAGGTCTTCAAACAAATTATAAAGGAATATGTTTGTGAGCACTTGGATATGCATACCGCAATTAGCAGGAGCCAGTGTGATTTTGTTGTAAACAAGTTGTGCCTATGAACCATATTTAATAATAGAACTGGATAAGAGAAAGCTTCAATAGTAGATAACCAAAGTAGAATTTTTGAATAATATTGCTTTTTAATCTTTTCCCAGTAACAATGCCTCTCAAATGTAATGCCGTTTAAAATACCCCTGTGTTTTAGTTCCCTTATACCAGAGGAAGCCATCCCAACAGCAAGTCATGTCCTTCTAAAGTCAATTATTGTTCCTTAACATTATCAATTCCTTTGCCCACATCAAATTTGTTGCTTGGTAGTATAATTCCCAACTGGGCAAAGGAAATCCTCCTCATATTCTTACATCCTGTAACAATTTAAGTTTTATTCTTGCTTTTTTTCCCTGCCAGATATATTTCAACACTATTTTATTTAAGTCTTCAAAGTACTCTTTCCCCAATTTAATTGGAATTGTGTGGAATAAGTATAAAACTCTAGGCAATACATTCATCTTAATTTAAATATTCTCCCAATTAATGATAATTGTAAATTTTCCCATCTTGTCAAATCTGTCGTGATCTGTTGTTTGAGTTTAAGATAATTATCCTCTTTAAGTGTACTGCATCTTGCCATTATATATATCCCTAAATATTTAACCTTATTTGTGACCTGGATCTTCAGAGCTTCCTCCAATTCTTTCTTTTTTTCTTACTAACATGTTCTTTGTTAATATCTTTGTTTTATCTTTGTTTATTTTCAAACCTGCTACTTTTCCATATTATTCTCTTTTCTATTAGTTTGGGTGCTGTTTCCAATGGCTCCTCTATTATAAAAACCAGGTCATCTGCAAAGGCTTGTAATTTGCATTCTTCCTTTTTAATTCTCCTTCCTTTTATTTCTTTTTCTTCTCTAATGTTCCTATTCAACACTTCCAATGTTAACACAAACAACAGAGGCGACAATGGACAACCTTGTCTAATCCCTTTTCTTATCTTTATAGAATCTGTTAACTCTCCATTTATCATCACTTTTGCAGTTTGCTTGTGATATATCGTTTCTATGGCTTGAATAAATTGTTTACCAAAGCTCATCTGTTCCAATTGTAATAAAACAAATCCCCAACTCACATTATCAAAAGCTTTCTGGGTGTCTAAAAACGTCAAAGCCATTTGTTTTTCAGGATGTGCTTCATAATATTCCAAAGTGTCCAAAATTATTCTTATATTATCTTTGTTTTGTCTCTTTGTTTTTGATCAGAATGAATAAAATTATTTAAATATCATTTCAGTCTTTCTGCCAAAATCAAAGCAAAGATTTTATAGTCTGAGTTTAACAGGGATATAGGTCTGTAGTTTTTAACTTGCTGTGGATCTGTGTCCTTCTCCGGCACAAGTGTAATATATGCCTCTGACCAAGTTTTGGGTATTCTCTTCTTTGACATAACTTTGTTCATAACTTCTAATAATTGAAGATTCAGTGATTCTTGGAATGTCTTATAACATTTCACTGGGAGTCCATCCAGTCCTGGTGCCTTTCTATTGTTTTGTTTTTTAAGTGCTTCTGTTAAATTCCATCATGGTTATGTTTCCTTCTAACATCATTTCAATATCTTTAGGTATCTGGGGTAGATTCACTTTCTGCAAATATTGTTTAACTCTTTCTTCCAAAATATTCTCTTGACCATATAATTTTCCATAATAATCTTGTATAATTTTTTTCTTCTCAACATTTCCAGAGCAAGCATGTCCTTGTTCATCTGGTAATTGAATTATATTTTTTGATTATCTCTCCTTTCTCAGTTTATAGGCTAACCATCTGCAGGTTTATTTGTATCTTCAAAACAATTCTGTTTAGTAGTTCTGATTTTTTGTGCTAACTCCTCCTTTTCCATTAATCTCATTTTATGTTTAGTTATGTCCATCGTAATTTTAACATTTTTTGTGGAAACTTTTATAACTCTTTTTCAAGTGTCTTATAATCATCTCCAGTACTTTAAAAGCTTTTTTCTGTTTTATATTTCTTTTTCTTGTGTACTCTATTATGAAACCTCTTGTAAAGTCCTTCATTGTATCCCAAAGATTCTGCAATGATGTATCCTCTTTTTTATTTTCTTTAAAGAAATATTTTCTCAATCTTCTGTATAAAGTCTTTTTCCTTTAATATCGTATTGTTTAATTGTCTAACTAGATCTCTTCTTCTGTCCTTTCCATGACACTGTCATAGGATTATGGTCTGCCCAGATACTTGTTTCTATTTCAATTTCTTGTATGTTAGAGATCAACTCCATTGACATCCATATCATGTCTGTTCTAGACCATGTTGCATGTCTATTTGAATAAAAAGTATATTGTTTGCTTTCTATATTTCTCTCTCTCCATGCATCTTTTAAATTTGTTTCCTCTATCTTTGAAAGAAGGATTTTGGCAATGTCTTTTAATGGAATAATTGATGATAAAATGGACTATAAAACAGAAAGCAATAAAGAAGATTAGAATATTTTTTATTGCTTTCTGTTTTATAGTCCATTTTATCATCAATTATTCCATTAAAATCTCCCATCATACAAATATTAACATAGTCCAATTCAATTATTTTCATATGTAGCTTTCTATATAATTCTTCTTGATTGTCATTTAGAACATAAATTGCTATTAAAAGTGTTTTTATGTTATTATCCATTATCTCCACCATCAAAATCCTTCCAGCAACATTTTGATAAATCTGTTCCGCATGGATCATATCTCTAATGTACAAAACCACTCCTCTCTTTTTACATTGTGTCAATGCTGCAAAAATTTCCCTAATTTTGGTTGTTTCAATATTAGTTCATGCTGTTTTTTAATATGTACTTCTTGTAGGCAGATTATGTCAAATTTTAGTTTCTCCAATTTATGAAATATTTTCCTTCTTTTAGTAGCTAAATTAATTCCATTTATATTAATTGCAATTAATTTTCTCTCCTCCATTTTACACTTTATAAGAAGGATTTGTTGCTCTAGTAGTTCTCAGTTCTCGTTGCTCTCTGGGTATACTGCTTACAGCTCCTTCTTCTTTTTCAATTGCTACTTCACCTTCCTCTTGAAATTCAGTTAAGAACTCTTCTTTTTTTGATCCTTCCTGTTTTCCTAAAATATTTTCTCTAAAATATTCTAGATGGAATAGCTCAGCTCTTTCAACCGTATCAATTCTGTGTCTTCTGCCAGGTGAACATGAGACCTTCATGTATTAACCATCTATAATTGACTCCCCTCTTAAGTAATTATTCGGTTAAAAATAGATATTCTCTTCTCATCTCTCTCACCTTTCTCAGTATTTGTTTCAGTACCACAACTTCTTTGTCTTTATATTTTAACGTTTTCTCTCTTGCTACCTGCAGTATCTGTGTTTTAATAGTTTTCTTAGTGAACCTAATATTAACTTTTCTTGGTAATTTGTTTCTCATTGCATATCTTGTGCAGACATGAAACACTTCGTCTATTCCATCCATCATCTTGACTTTAGTTATCTCCAATGCTTCTGCCAAGATTTCTATCATTATAACAGCAAGATTATCACCTTTTTCTTCTTCTACATTTTGAAATCTGAGATAAAATTCTGACCTATCGATCTTCCATCCCAATAATCCACTCTTATCTTTTTCAACTGCACCCAATCATGTATCAATCTCCCCAATTTTCTTATCTTTCTGTACATCCTCATATTGCCTCATTATCTGTTGGATGTCCTTGACTTTCTCATCTGTCTTTTCAGTTCTTTGCTCAATAATCTCTGTTCCCTTTTCAATATTGTCTGTTTTTACTTGTATCTTTTGGATTCCTTGCATGATCATCTGTAGTGTCACTTCCTTTTTTTCCTCCTGATGCAACATCGTCTGTATTGATCGTTGTCCTCTAGATGGTGAGAAAGAAGAACTTGGTATTGAAGAGACTGTGGCTGCTGCCTTTCTGCTCATCTTGTAGTGCTTAGTTGAAAAAACAACAACACAAAAGCTGGCAGCTGCCACACCAATAAAAATCTGAAAAGAGAAAAGGGAGGGGAAGGAGGAAAAAAGAAAAAAAGGAAGAAAAAGAGGAAGGAAAAACTCTTCAGGCACTTGTATACTTTAATCCAATTAATTCCAATTGAATAAAAAAGAAAAGGAAAAGGGGAGCAAAAGAAAAGAAAAAATGTATATATTCTAATTTCTATATCCAAAAAGAGAAGAAAAAAAACCCCTAAAAACCCAACCCTAAAAAACAACCAAATGAAGGGGAAGTAAAAGGAAGGACTAGTGAACAACTCTGTCATAAAATAAAACATGCCACCAAATATCCAGAGCTCATGACAAAGGTTTCAGTTCTCTTTCCAAGTTCACTTCAATCTTCTTCTTTCAATTTCAACTTCAGACTCCAGCTATCAGTAACTTCACAAAGGAGCACCTGCATCCGTGCTCTTTCTTATCAGTAGAAAGCTCAGAGTTCTGTCTCACTCTCTGTGTTTGTGTGTGTTTGTATAAACAAATGAAAAAAAAAATGTATCCAAGCCTCTAGATGGCAGTGTTTCTTATTTCCCTCTACTTTCACTTCCCTTCGTATATCCAAAGCCAGGAATAAAAAAATGAAACCTTTAAAAGATGAAAGCAGTAAGCTCTTAAATAAAAAAAATTGGCAAACAGAAAAAAGGAGGGAAAAAAGAAAATCCTAGCAAAAAGAAACTTTCAAAAGAGTTATTCAAAAGAGTTATTTAAAAGGTAAAAATTACAAAGGAAAAAACCAGTCCAGTTTAAAATTGAAAAACTTTTAGCAAGTTCCAAGTTCCAATAAAAAGGGGAAAAATCCCTTCAGTTTAAGCTTAATTTTGCCACTTAACCTCTTTTATCTTCACTTTTAATTTCACTTTAAATACTTTAGGGTGTTCTCTCCAAAAAATAGTAAGTAGAAATTTATCTCACCCAACTGACACACTTCCTCTCCAGCTTCCTTCCTTCCAGAGCTGTCCCAGTTTCAGCAGCTTAATGGCTGCCTCTCTGTCGCCAGAAAAAAGGGCTTCTCCTGAATCTACCAGAGACTTTGCAATGTACCTGGGATTAACAAGATGTGCCCTTCTCTATCACCATTTCTATGGGATGGTTTAGGTCCAAGAGGACCGTCCAGCAGATGAGATATCAACAGCAATCTTCGAGCCTCAAGATCATCCGTTGTGCCACTGGCAGCACCAGCCCAACCCCCCATCCTCAAATTCTGAAATGAAAAAAATTGATGGAATATTAAGATTTTGTGGGATCTGAATACTAACTAACTAACTAACTAACTAACTAACTATGTAAGAACATGTAGAACACAGAACATAGAATAATAGAGTTGGAAGGGACATTGGAATTCTTCTAGTCCAACCCTTGCATGAGCAGGAGATCCTATACCATTTCAGATAAACATTTGTGTAATCTCTTTTTGAAAGCTTCCAGTGATGGATCATCTACAACTTCTGAAGGCAAGCTATTCCATTGGCTGATTGCTCTCACCATTAGGAAATTTCTTCTTACTTCTAGGTTGCTTCTTAGGTTCCAACCATTGTTTCTTGTCTTGCCTTTTGGTGCTTTCTGCCTTGTAGGACCCCCTCAAATATTGGAACAGTGCTATCACGTCATGTCTAATCTCCCCTTTCATTAGACTAGACATACCCAATTCTTTAACTAGTATTAATATTTCAGGTTGAATATGCTCTGCTTTAAATAAATCACATTTGACTGAATAGAAAGTAGATATTTTAGGAAAATTGCACATTATTGAATTCTCTGCCAAATCTTACATATTGTAATAAATTATATGCAAATGCAAGATCAAGCCAATTGATCTAATGAGATTTTAATGCTTTAATGCCAATCTCAATCCAGTGGATGTACCAAAAAACATTGATTCAATCCCAAATAAACCCTTACTGGAGTAGGTACTGACAGTTACTATTTCTTTAGGGCAGTGCCAGTTAATTGTAGACAATAAATGGGAAAAGTGCTGGAGTAGTTATTCTACTTAGAGCTGATTCAGATATCTTTTTTCTGCTCTAGTGCCTGCATATTCTTTTCCACAGTACCAATATATTGCCTGGTTTGCACCAAAAAATGTCTAACTGGAGCAATTCTTGGGTTTTGTAACTTGCCTCTGTGAATTTTTGTTGTATCTCACAGGGTTATGTACCAAGACACAACTGAAGTTTACATAATGTTAAAACTACAAAACCTATGATATGCTGTCACTAGAAATACTTATCTAGAAAAAAAAAATCTCCATGCTGTGAGGTGTAAAGTAATAATGATACTGCTTCTATCTTTCAGAACATATTTTTCAGGTTTCATGATCAAGAGGTTTTTTTATAGTGAGTTTGTAATATGTTTCTTTATCATTCATATATTACTGGGGCAGGGGTGCCTAGAGGAAGATGTATCAAAAATGTAAAGGTGGCATCAGCAACTATGATGTTAAAAAGCAGCAGGCTTAGGACGCATAGTTCTGGACACCCATCTTGTTCTTTTTTTTCCCTCCTATGGATGTCCCTTATGCTAACGGTTGGCTAGCTATTGTATGGAACACTTGGAGTTGTACTTCTTAACTTTCTTTTAATTGAAGAAAGAAATGTTTAACAATTCTGCACCAAGGTAATCCAAATTTTGTGATGATGAAACTGAATTTTATATTTCTACAAATATTCATTATTTACATTTTTTAACCTGTTAGTTTGCTACTATTAATCAAAACGTCAGAAAAATTTCCCCTTCAAAATTCTATTCTAATTTGTGAGACACATACATTCACTTAGAATCTCTCTGGAATTACCATTGCCATAGTCTAGAGGCAGCACACATGAATATAAATGGTCCCAGATTCAATTCTTATTATCTTGAATTAAAGTGTTGATGTGGTGATGTAAAGGTGCTAGCACTAGGGATGCATTCTCAGATAATTATGATCCAAGAAGAAAATAAAAATGCAAGTGACTATTCTGATCCATTTATTATACTACCTGCAGTACAATATTAATTGTGTCAGTGAGAATATGGCTTAGTATTAAGCATGGATTAGATGCTTATCCAGTGAATGAGGGCCCAACTGTACAGAAAGCCACAGCAAGTCAAACTGTTCTAGTCACTTTTTCCTCAATAGTCAATATTTCAGCACAAAACATATGTCCTAATCAAGCAGCATCCCAACATAGGTAGAACAGTTTTGTCCTGTCATTTTTATACAAGGAATAAATCCAACACCTTTACCAGCATAGAAACATAGGAATTATCTGCATTTTTTTCTGTAGAATGACATAACATGTTGCTGCTCTGTGATTTATGTGGGCACTGTGAAGCATATGGAGGAAACACACACTTCCTTCAAACAGGACAAGAGATGGGAAAGAATGTTCTGTAGTTAAATGGAGCAGTCAAACAACATTCTAAGCTATGGCTGAACTGCCTGTCCCATATGGATGCCCTGAGACATTTTTTTTACCTTTGCATCTCTTGGCCAGATCTGATTCAGTCTGAAACTCCGTTTTCTTTGACTGGCTTCTACTTGCACCCAAGTTTTGGTGCCATTCTATTCAGGTTCTGGAGAACTTTCCTGTTTGATTGAGGCACATTCTGATTCCCTTTATATAATTTATTTCAAACATTCCATTTGTTAAAAAGAATTATGGACAGTTCTGAAATTCTTGTTTTATTACCAGTAGTGACCGTAAGAAATGTCTCTAGTATTTTCTGGTAATAATATAACACATTGTATCTTTGGATTTTATGGATTTCTGCTCTCTTTTAGTGTTGCATCTGTTTTTGTTTATTGGAAAGCACAATGTGAGCTACAGATGATCTATTCTGGCCAATAACTAGAAGAAAGAAAGATCTTAGACTGAAGTAGATGACTGCTAGCCAACTGCCTCTCTCATAGAGATAAAATGTCTTTTCTCCTCCACCTCCCTGCAGCTCTTGTCACAATCAGGCCCATTTTCAAACTACCATCTTTCTTTTGCTCTCTTTTTTCACTTGCCACAGAAAATCTGGTCCCATTCTGTTAAGTTTTTGGAAAATTATCCTGCTAATGGACAGCTAGACATAGCCTTAAGTTTTTTATGTAATGTCTTCTCATTGGATTGGAGAGAATACTAATGCTTATGCAGGATGATTGGGTAATTTTTCCTAAACAAAGAAAGACAGCTGCACAATACATTTTTTATATATAGGGTAATTTGGTCTTCTAATTCTTACAGATCATGCAGAAGGGACAATTCTGCCTAGTTTAAAATGTGATAAACAACTATGTTCCATTTGGGAATCCTATATATGCCTTGAAGTCCTGCCCAGACAGCTGCTGCTAAATTGATCAATTGTCTAAAATGACCAGTCTTAAAACTGCAAGATCTGAAAAGGCAGGTGTAGAGAGAAAAAGCAAGAAAGCCAAGCTAGCATCAATTAAGCTGAGCATATATTGCTGAGAAATGGTTGTATTAATTTGGGAAGAGGCTTGAAAGAGAAATTGAAAAGATATGTTGCCACAAAGATTCAAATGAAGAAGAGAGATGGTGGAGCACAGCAATAAAAAAGTCATGTTCTTTGCTATCAGAATGATAAAAAGGAAACAATATCAAAGAGGCAGGCATTATAATGTTATTACATACCTCTGCAATGCAGTGACTTTAAGTGTCTCAAGTGGCAATCTTACCACTCTTAACTCATGCCCCTCCCAAAAGACACCCTTTCTTAAAACACAAATATTAGGGTTATTCAGTGAAATCGATCCTCAGCAGATAAAAGAGAAAGAAAAATGGTACCAATTCAGACAACTAACAATAAAGTTTCAGCTCCCATTGTCACATGCACAGATGGCTTTGAAAGAATTTGGACAGATTTGTGTAGGCTCTATCTAACAATTTGTTTTAGTCACAATATGTAACAGCTAATAGTGGAATAGGAGTCTTAAAGACTGAGTGATGTTGATGAACAGAAAGTGTGGCTAAATGGAGACAGGCATTTCTTGTGAATTAATTAGTGGAATGTAACCAGCTACTATTAGGGAATGGTCTTTTGGGGTAGCTGGACATTTGATCATGATTCTCAACAACGAAAGTTTTGCATTTTTATCTTTCTTAGTTATGTAAATCCAATAAAGAAGCTAAGGGCAAAGAAAACATAAATATTGAAGAAGGACATGAAAACCGTTAGGACTGAATACGAAGTGTTGCACTTTGAATTAATTTGACAGGTTTTCATGTCCCTCTGTGATATTTGTATCTTCTTTGCCCTAAATTCTTTTATAAGATTCCATGTGACCAATATAGTAAAGGTACTCAATTCACAAATGCACATTTCCCATGGCATGAGCTTTCTCTAAGAACAGGTAAATCCAGTCTAGTCACAGATATAGGGAAACTATTTCGGATCATCTGTGGAAAAAATAGCTTTTTCTGGCTGGAGATGTGAAAGTTGTAGCCTAGCAATATCTGGAAGGCACCAGGTTGGGGGAGGTTCATGTAAAGACAAGGAACAAGATTTTGTTGTCCCAAATGGTTTTCAATCAAGTATTCTACATGTCAGCATGTATTAACATCAGAATACAGGATTTCATTTTTCTCTGCTACACTGGCTCAATAAATAAAAGAGATGTATGTCAAGAAATCAGACCCTCTATTTTTTAATTATTCATTGGTGCAACAATTATTAAAGCATAATCAGAAATAAGGGATGATCACCACATCCATTGGGCTGTCAACTCTTTAGATGCATATTACCACTGGCTTATTAAACTGACCCAAAGGTTGTTGTATGAATGGGTTCTATGCAATTCTTCCTTGAGTGAGGTGTGTGTATGTGTGTTCCTTCACTTCCTCAAGAAGCCAGCATACGACGTCATTATATTGGACAATCCAACCTCTCCTTTTGGGGAATGAGGCAGTGAAGATAGTTGTGCAATAGCTTCAGAGAACCATGGATGAAACAAATTATCTAGATCCCTTTCAATTAGGATTCAGACTCAGTATCAAGTAGAAAAAACATTGGTTGTGCTTTTGGTTTATTTTTGATGTGGGTAGGATAGAAGTTGTGCATCTTTGCTCTGTTTGACTTCTCAGTGGTTTTTGATACTATTGACCATAATATCCTTTTGGATTGGTTCTGTGAATTGAGAGGGAGGGTTTAGCACTGTACTATGCTGGTTCACCTCCTTTCTTCAGAGTTGATTCCAGTCAGTGGTGATTGGGAAGTATTCTATACCCATATAAGGAGTTGTGGAGACAGCAAGTCTGGCCACCGGCATTTAGAGAGCGGGAAAACCCTGCTCTCTGATTGGCCAAGGGGCGCCATTCAAAAGGGTATAAAAGCTGTCAAAGTGCTTGTAAATACGTTCTTGTCATGCTTGTGCTGTAAATAAAGA
>JAEANM010011624.1:0-13587 GCA_017656035.1 Myanophis thanlyinensis | reverse complement strand
GTAGAAGAACAGCGCCTTTTGTTCCTAGGGTTCAGGTAAAGGCTTAATCTGCCTGACAGAAACCATTTTTTTTTCTTTTTGGTTGTTGTTGTTTTCTTGGAAAATGGATAGTAGGAAAATGTCACCATTGGTCCGTTTTCCCATTTTAATTTTTGAATGTGTTGTTTTAGAACATCTTAACAAATACCGTATTGTCTTGTGTACAGCTTGAAAAATATTGCATGGATATCAGAACCCTACATTGAAATTTAAAGAGACAACTAGCTTTTAGTTTTGATTTTATCTATATTGAATGAGCCATAGGCATTGATACATATTAATAGTAATAATAATTTTGAAACTCTTCTGCAACTGTGTAGTTTGCAATAAAGCAATGTTCTTTTGATATTTGACCTTGTATATTAAAGTTGATGTCTCTTTAAATCATTTTTTCTTGTTTTGCATTTTCTAAATGACATTTCCTTGAGAAGGTGGGCAAATAAATTTGTTCTCATCTAAGAAATTTGCATATGCAGGCATTTTAAGATGTTAATTGAAATTGTGAAATAAAAATGATTATAATTTTTTGTTGTGATGTTTCGTATGGATTATATTTGCCTGTTTTATTCGAACACAAATTGTTTGCCCGTTCTCATTAGTTATTCCTTAAGATACTATAGATCAACCAACCTGTAGATTGTATAAGAATGTCATTATGCTTATTTTGCTTTGCTGCATGCTTTCTTTTTTATTTTCTTTTATTTTGAACATGGAACATTACTCATTTTTATAATATTTGTGATTTTGAATTTAGACATTATATGTAGTTCAATTCCTAATAAATCCAGCTTAGTTGAGCAATATAATCCTTCCAAAATAGTCCTTGAGTAATATAATAGCTATTCACAAGCTACTCATTTGGATATTATTAAAATCAGGCTATATTTGAGCAGTATATAGCACAATATTTGAGTTGGAATTAAGAAGTTAGTATGGCATTTGTTGATTATCTACAAAGACATTCATTGGATCAAAACATTTTGGAATTACAACTGTATTATTCATCTGATATTAATGAAAATAACCAGTTACAGGTAGTCACTAACTTACAATCAGTCACTTAGTGACTGGTCGACGTTCTGACAGACATACCTAGCTGGGTACTAACAACCTGGATTTGAAGTTGTGACAGCTGCCCACCCCGCCTCCCATTCACGTGACTGCACTTCAGGCCCCTGGCCCCTGGGCTACATTTATGGCTGTTTGCAGCATCCTATGGTCATGTGACTGCATTTTATAACAGTTTTGCTGAAAACCAGAAATTACTTTTAGTTTTTTGGCAAATGGCACCAATAGTGAATCCTTGGTAGTCTTGACAACCATGGCGATTTGCTTAACAACTTCTGCAAAAAGGTCCTAAAGTTGAATCAGTCACATGACCAACCTGTTTTACAACCACCATAAGTTACAACCATGATAGGCAGGCTTCATCACAGTCATAACTTGAAGACTATTTTTAATCTAATTAAAAGTGGCATGGCCAGACGTAGTTACCCTTTTCTATATAATGTAGGAAAGAATCAGCGGTCCATGAAGAAAACCTCAACTTAATTCAAAACCATCAGTTATCTTAGTAGAGGGTGATAAACTTCTTTTTCATCCTGCATTTGATTTTAATAATTGTAGATCAGGACATATTTATATGGTCTCTAACTTTAACTTTTTTTCTATTTTTCTACCTTAGCAAAATTTGTTGGTTATCCATAATGCTTAGGCTAGAATAACTAATTATTTGTTTACATCTTTACATGAATTTTAAGCTATTCCAAATTTGGGAAGTAAAATTTAATATAAGATTTCAGAAGAAAATAAATCTATACCTATTTAAGGGATTAAATAATATTTTCAGCATGCAGAACAGGGTGGTAAAATGGTAACTATATATTTGAAGAAAACATCTGTAAAATCATTTTACAGATAAATGATTGCATTGTATAAAGTCCATAGAGTTCACAACCATATTTCAATGTACAAAAAATTAATATAGTATAACTCCCATTTTGTGCTTTAAATGGAACCTTGACTCAAATCTGCCTATAAAACTCATTGGCACTTAATTCTGAATAGGTATGTATAGGTTTATAATATCAGATAGCAAAATTAGACTATTCATTGCAATAATAAAATACAGTGTAGATTAAACATTTTATTTATCTTACATTTACTGATTTTGCCTTTTAATTTTCTAAAATAATTTCCTAATTCATAATTTCTCTTTACAGATAAAGTTGTGGTATGACAAAGTTGGCCATCAATTAATAGTCACAATATTGGGAGCAAAAGATCTTCCTTCAAGAGAAGATGGGAGACCAAGGAACCCCTATGTTAAGATTTACTTTCTTCCTGACAGAAGGTAGTATGAACAAAATTAGTGGGAATTGTTACAGATGAATTTTTGTGAACAATATGTAACAGAATATAGCTATATAATATATAATAGTACAAATATATTAAATATTAAAATATTTTAGCAGGGCTGATTTGTTAACAATAATGAAGGATTGCCGTATCCCTCATTTAACCTTTGAAGTCAAAAGGAGTGCATAAATGAATAAGTAAATAAAAAATAAACATATAAATCAGATACACATATGCTTCTTTAGATTATTGTCTTTATGGAGCATGCCTGCAATATAAAATGTTTATTGGTGTGGAGAGTGATTGCTTGAACAGGTTCAAAGGTATACTGCTTAATTTCCAAAACCAACAATACACCTAGATCTTGAAATCATCATAGAACACTGTCTTTGGCCTGATGGGATGCTTAATGGGAAACCTTGCTGCTTTTATCAACACACTGAAGTGTCCAAAGCAAAGCATGGAGAATCTAGGAGTCTATGGTATTCTTGACCAAAGTTCAGGAAAGCTCAAATATAGGGGAAAAAACTGTAGAGGGGACTATAGAGGGAGGAAAGAAGGAAGGGCAATTTCCTATATTTCTTATTTCTTAATAAGTAACAGTTATTTTTCCATAACTTTTTATTATTTTTTAGAAATTAGTCTTAACTGTACTCCAAATGGTAATCGCCAATCTTGCCATTCTGTATTTACTTTCATCCTGAAGCCCACAAAGTACTACTTAAATTAATATGTAATTATTTTCTAAACTTCTCACTCTATACTGAGTTACAGGTGTTATATTAAATACTTTGAAATCAATTTTAAATAATATTTATTCAACAAAAAGTTTGCTTGATGTTCAAATGTTTGTTAAATTCTTTCTCTATATTGACATTTCCCAATTTTCTTTAATTGTTGCAATTACAATCATTTTAATGTTTCCATTCTAAAAGTTGGGTTATCTTTTTGGTTAGTTAGGGTTCTTGAAGTAGGGGAGTCTCAAGGAAGGGTACAAAGTTGGTTTTTAAAATAAATTTTGCTTTAGGCATAATTGTTAAGCTCATACCTTTGAACATTACTAAACATACTAATGGCATAATATTTATGTCACTTACTATAATATATTCTTTAGATTATTTACCAGACATTATTTTGAAATGAACTCTTTTAGTACTTGCATACCTATTTTATAAAATATTTCAATTTATCTACTAAAATCTTCCCTGTCAAAAGTATTTGATGATGTTTTATAACTATTTTGATTAAAATACAGTGGTTTTTTTGTGAAGTGGAAGTTTTTAGTCAAATGAAAAAGGAAAACAATTCTGCAGAATGTAACATCTGATGCCTATTGATCATGTATCAGTTTGTTGGCAATCCATTGTCAGTATTGTTTTGATAATTTAGTTCAGTTTATTTGGGAAATACTCATGTGTTACTAGCATCTCAACTAGTGTAGTGCGTAGTAGCATGTCCATAGTTTTCAGAATATTTGTAGACATCTGTGTGAAGTGAGTGAACTTTTTCAATACATAAACTGATCACTTGTATACTAACTATTATTGAAAAGGAGGAATTTATGAATATCCCTTATGATGCTTTCTTGACAATAAAATTCCTAAAAATATATATTTCCTTGAATTTTGGATCAAAGTGCAGAACCGATAAAAATAATTAAATGAAAAGGCTTGAGCATACTGATTTTGTTTACAACATCCTATTTGTACTAATTAGGATTTTCTACAGTTGATATTGAAATAGCAACTACTAATAAAAATATTGTGGAATAAGTAGTTATCTCAGAAGTAAAGCCCAATTTCAGGAATTTTGTAAAAGAAATTAAACTTGTCCTTCCCATTAAAAATATTATCTTTTGCTTTTCTTTGTAATATCCACATTTTTAATATGTACTTCTTAATTACAGTGATAAAAATAAAAGAAGAACAAAAACAGTAAAAAAAACACTGGAGCCCAAGTGGAACCAAACATTTATTTATTCTCCAGTTCATCGGAGAGAATTTCGAGAGCGAATGTTGGAAATTACTCTTTGGGACCAAGCTCGTGTTCGTGAGGAAGAAAGTGAATTTTTAGGAGAGGTAATCAATGCTATTTATTGTTTACAAGGAATAAATATTTGATGTTATCTCCATAGGCACAAAGTACAGTAAATTCTACAATGAACAATACTGCATCACATTGCATTATCCCTTATTCCCGGTAGCAATCTTTTTTATATACCTTGTAATTATTTTTGAAGCTGTTCAGTTCCCATTAACTTAAATAAATATACAAATATCACATAGTGCATATTTTATTAAACAGATATAGTGCAAATGATGTGTTTTATTTGAATGGTTCTTATTTTTATTTTTTTAAGATTCTTATTGAATTAGAAACAGCATTGCTGGATGATGAGCCTCATTGGTACAAACTTCAGACTCATGACATGTCCTCATTGCCACTTCCCCATCCTTCCCCATATTTGCCACGCCGACAGCTTCATGGGGATAGCCCTACACGAAGGTTGCAAAGTAAGTTATAGAATATTATTTGTGTTTGTTTCTGAATGGACTAATTGAAATGCTTTCTTCTGGAGTGAAAAATTTATAGAATAAAATATAGTATCTCTTCAGTTTTTATAAACTAATTTATATATATTGTCTGCATGTTTGGGAATCAGGAAAAGGTAATGTGGAGAATTCATTGTATATTGAGAAATGTATTTGTTTTCTCTAGTTCCTTTTTGTTGTCTTGCCCATTTATATTATGTACAGTATTACTTTCTACCATGTAGCTGTCACAATGCAATTGTGGCCTTTACAATAGTCGAAATACAGGCAATCCTCAGTTAATGACAGTAATTTCTAACTCCATTGCTAAGTGACATGGTTGTAAATCACGTCACATAACCATAAATCAACCAATCATTAGGTGTGGTTTCATATAATTGCTATTGTGACTTCCTGCTGGCTTCCCCATTGACTTTGCTTGTCCGAAATTGGCAGTGAAAGTTACAAATGGTGATCACATGACTCCAGGACACTGTCACTATCGCCACTTTGAGAATGGCCATAAGTCTCTTTGCTCAATATCATCATCCCTTCAAATACTCGTTGAACAAATGGTTGTTAACTAAGGTATCTGTATTGGAAAAATTAATATTCATAATAAAAAAGATATTTGGAGGATTCAGTTATAAATTCTGAAGAAAAAAAATCAAATTGTAATGCATTGATTTAAAATATATTTGAAAAATGATTTGAAAAATGATTTTTAAAAAAATGTATCTGTAAGGTCCATGAATATAAATTAAAAAAACATTTTTTACACTATGCTTCCCTTCGCCTCACAAATATGTCTAATATGTCTGCCTTGAAATCATTAAACTTCACAAACATTCCTACATGTCAACATATGTGTAAAAATGTGATTATAAATATAACATGTTAGGCAGTATATTTAAAATCCTTTGAGCATCATACCAAGATCAGTGGGATTCCTTGACTTTCCTCCTGGACAGAAAACAAAGAAATATTAAAAGTTGCTTGCTCCTCTGTTTTTAATGCAAGTCTTATCACCCATAGTCATGGTGGAGTTAAGCACCTTATACATTTAATAAACAAAAACAAATCTAAACTTGGTACATTATGAATTATGAAATGCAGTTCATACTGGTGAGCAATTCAGTAGGTGAAGAATGGAATGTGAGTGCTGTTCTCTAAACCTCCTCAATCTTTTATCCCGGAGGAGGAATCCTTATAGCATTTTAGGCTTCAAGGACCCTGCATAAAAATTACACCAAAACATGAAAAATTCATAATACAATTCACTTCTAACCTACACAATTTACATTTTATAATGTTTACAACAACAGCAAAACAGTAGGCCAGCGAATGATAAATTCTCCAACATTTCAAGGACCTAGCATTGTGTGATGTGTAATATTTTAAAAAAACGTTTCTTGTTTTGTTTTCAAACATGACCTCATGCTTCTTTTAATTTTTTGCTTTCTTTTGTACAATAAATGGTTTGGGCATGTTAGGCTAATGTGCTTATTTGAATTGATTCCTTATGTAACATGTAATGTAACAGAACAGTAGTCTTGTCCAATTATACCAGTCGTGAATAATTAAAGAATAACTCAAAATTTCCATCATAGATTAGGATCCTAATTTTTTTTAATCTTCTATAATATGATTGAGTGTTAGTGGAGGTGAAACATAGTTTACTGTGGCACGTCAATTAGATAAAGCTGTATTTTCCATAAACACTTTGGGTCCATACCAGAGCAGGAACAGTTTGAATTGGGCATTAATAAAGGAAAATATTTGTAGCTCAGGGTTGATATGAGGAGTCCTTGGTGCTTTGGGTTGTTTTCTTGCCGATGTTTCATTACCCAAACTAGGGAACATTGTCAGTGCTAATCATCAACATCACTAGCATTGATAATGTTACCTACTTTGAGTAATGAAATATCTGCAATAAAACAACCCAGCTCAGAGAGCACCAAGGATCTCTCAAGTTTCAACTGAGACTTGTCTTCTGGTTTACAAGCAAGTTATTATGGATTTAGAACGGCTTCATTTTAAAGCTGCAGCAGAAGGAATTGGAACACGAGAAACCAATCATGAGAATTAAAAGATAACCTAAGAATGAATCCAACCACAATTGGACATTATATGTGTCTTTTATAAAAAGTAGAACAATACATTTAATGAACCCTCTCAAGTCTCATGTAGGTGGCAAAATCAATAAAGAAGTATCAATTCAATAAAGAGTATCTTCATGATAAATACAGATTCTTGGAAACAATAATAGGAATTTCTCATGGCTTGGTTTTTTGTTTTTTTTTACAATGAGTTAAGGCAGACTCTCTTTGAAATTCATCAGTTCGGAATTTGGTATCATCACTCAACTCGTTTGTTGCAGTGTGCTCTACATGGGACTGATCTCAAAGTCCATTGGCAAGCTATACCTGGTAGAAAATGCACTGGTGCAAGCAATTAGAGACATTTCTTAGTAAGCCCATTCTTAGTAAGCCCATTAGCTGCACTGTTTTCCATTTGGCTTTCAGCTGCAGTTCAAGGTGCTAGTCATTACCTATAAAGCAGCTCATGGCAGATGACCTGTTTATCTGAAGAACTGCCCATCTCCCCTTGTTTCTGGTACATTCTGGCAGAGTGAATACACTCCAGATCCTTTCCATTAAATATTGGTTCCATTTTACAGGACTGGAGAAGCATGCCTTTTCTGCTGTGGCAACTATTTCTAGAACATAATTCCTCTGGATTTCAGATTTTCCCAAACAGGTGCAGCTTTTTGTAAGGAAAAAGCTTTAAGTTCTATGATGATACCACTAACTTTTCACAGACATAATGCTGAACATGTCTGAATTGATGTGAGAAAAAGAGGAAGTTATTTTGCAATAGGGAGAGATGATACACTGGAGAGAAATGCAAGTGTAAAGTTAACAGTAGGGAAACTCTGAGAATTAAGAGACTATGGGAAAAATAAGATTATTGAGTCAATCAGCAGTTAAGGAATTATGTCGATATTCTACCTTGTTTGGCTAGCAAATAGAACTAACAGAATGAAGTTCTCTATGTTTGAAAATAGTTAATAGCTCATCAGATCATTATGAATGCCATTGGACATAAATACAGTATATATAGGATTACTCTAAAAAGTTCTCAAAACTAATAATTCATGTCTGTTCTGCTAAATAAAGATAGTGGTTACACTTAATTATATACAACCTTTCAAATTAAGTACATTTCTGTTACATGTCAAAACCTCATATATTTTTTTCTGATATCACTTCATTTTAAAATTTTCCAGATAAAGGCTCATATTCATATAATCCAGGTAATTTAAAAGCATGCCATGTATTGCTTGTGATTTTTTCCCCTAATGCTATTGATGTGCTTCTGTTATTAGTTGTGGTCCAGTTCAGTTGCTTATTTGTTCTTTGGATTCTTACTCTGTTTTCAAAAATTAGCCTTTATCCTTGCATTATTTCTAATTATACAGTTCTTGCTAGTGTTATAAACAGTTTGTTAAAAAAAAAATAGAACTGATTCCTAACTATTCATTCATTGTGTTTCAGTGTAAAGTTAATATAATGTTGACATTAATATCTTGATACCACTTTCTGACAATGTGTGTTAAATTTAAAAATATACTAATATATTAACTTCTTTCTTATAACTCCTTACTGATATGACACTATAGAGGAGAACTATGGAATGATAATGTTTCTTTTATTGATAGTGGTATTAATCATAAATTATATGTACACACTTATAAGTAATTCTCTTTCAGCTATGCTTTTTAAAACCCAATAAATAGCTAATCTTATTTATAATAATCATAACTCTATATTAACATTTTTTTCTTGATAACAGTTGCAAGGCTGTTTGAATCAGAAATTTGATTAGAAATGGATTAACTTGAACTTCTGGAATATATTGTGTTTAAATGAAATCAGCAGAACAAGTTAAAGCATAGAATTGGATACAGTTTCCTAAATAAATTCAGCAAATAAATACACCCAATTTGCTGCTTTATATTAAAGCCACAAATGAAATCAACCTTGAATGGATCAGACCATGAATGACTTTGGAACTGGTTTTCTGAGGGACCACCTCCTCTTTCAACCGCTTGGTCATCCAGATTAGATTTCATGTCCATGCTTCAGCAGAGAGGCAAACATTCATGCAAGCATGGTGTACAAGATTGTGTATGAAGCTTGAGAAGGTACTAACTAGGGCATAATGGAGAAGTGGTTCAGTAGGAGAAGCATTGATGGGAAGTGAGGGAGAGTGCACATGCTGATGGTTGGAACAGTGCAATTATGGCAAGGCTTCTGGATGCATCAGGAGCTGGGCACACACTGGGTAAGTGTTTGATTGCAAAAGCAGTGGGGAAGATGAGCTAGAGGCACAAGGAGAGTATGGGTGTGGGCATGCTGGGAGTATGTGTGGAATGCAAAATAGGAGTGATATTAGAAAAGGCAAATGAGGAACATGTGTTTGGTACTTACTGGTACCTGAGGAGGAGATGTAAAATTGGCCATTTAGTCTGTAATCTGAAAAACACACACAATGTTTTGAAAGAACCAGAGACTTGGTTAAGAGCCTGCTGAGGTTGAGAATAGGAGTCAGAAACAAGAAAGCACAAAATATGGGAACAGGAAGGCAAATGCTGAAGTTGCTTCCAGCAATGAAAGTCAGTCCTTGCACAGTTTAAATCCTCACCCACTGAGCACACACAGTTGAAGCTTTTCTTGCTCAGTATTGGCAATGATAAGATACTTTTTTCTACTTACTAATTTGTAATAATAAAGTTTACCATTGAAGCTCTTTCTCTTTTGATTTTTTAATGTGTTGTTTCACAACCCAAAGAATGAGCATGTAATTCTGAGAAAGCACTGAGGACAATTTGAAGAATCAAATATTGCCTTCTCCATTGTGGAGAAGCATAGCCTCCAATTGATTGGGGATTGGTCAGCAGCGATGATGTGATGAGTTGATTTTAATATAAAAGCCTCGCCATTCCTGGCATCAATCCAGTGTTTTATCGACTCAGCTACGCTGATCACTGCATCGCCGGAGCACCAGTCAATTGGAGGTTTCTCCTCTTTGTTGGTTATAATCGTACTAAGGTATTCAAATTCCAACTTCTTCATTCTTCAGAGCAAACGAAAGGCAAAGGATCACTGAGGACAATTTGAAGAATCAAATATTGCCTTCTGTCATTTCTGTTGCTCATATATAAAGATCCCTACTTTTTCACTACAGAATAACAGAGTTGGAAGGGATTTTGGAGATCTTCTAATCTAACCCTCCCCTCTCCCATTCATGAAGAGACCTATTAACCATTCCAGACAAAGGGCTATCCAATCTCTTCTTAAAAACCTTATCAAGAAGTTTGTAGGCACTTGTTCAAGGAAGGACAAAAAAAGCTTTAAATGCTAGGTTAAGAAGAAATACAATTAGAGTTAACCATAATTGTCAAAGGAGAGACCAACAGACTGTGAAAAAGATAGCAAAGAAAAATTGCACCATAGATAAAATGAGGAAAAATATATTTGGGTTAATCCTATTTCCTCAATTATAATTAAGAATATATGATCTTGTATTTATAAAACATGTTTAGTCATTAACTATATATTTTAAAAAGTGTTTTTATATCATATTTTTGCAATCCCAATGAGGATTATGTTTTCTGCTTCTGATCAGTAAAGCTCTTTTACTGTTGATATGTCAATTATATTTGGTTTATTGTAAATATTAGTACATCTCTGGCATATAAGCAGATAAAATGGTAAACCAGAGACGCTAATATGTATTTTTCTTATGGCTCTGGCTTTTTAGGTGTAGCAAGTGACTTAGAAGATGTTTTTTATTAATTTATTTCAATATGTGTTGTGCTAATCAAATTAATACTTGAAATAGTATTTTTCTCTGTCTACTCACAAAATGAATGTATGCAAAACTAACTATCTCTACTAATGTTACTAGTGAAGTTTAATGAATATATCACTTCTTCACTGTAATAGCTATGATCAATCCTTAATTATTTGTTTGTTTTTGCAGGATCCAAAAGAATAAGTGATAGTGAAATCTCGGATTATGATTGTGATGATGGAATAGGAGTAGTGTCAGGTAAAGCATTTATAGACATTTTTAAAATTCTGAAATACTATTTTTCATGAATAATTCAACTCCTCTTTCTTCCACAATTGTGTCTGAATGAAAAATTGCCATGATTGTTTCTGCAATGTTTTAAAATAATTTGGTTGCTAATGAAAGTGTTCATATCGGTTATTTTATTTATCCGGAAGGATTTGTTTTCCAAAACCTAAGTGATGCGACTACCGTAGAAAGTAATTTGGCATGTGGTGTGAATTTCCCTATCTTTAGGAAGGATAGGTAGGCAAGGAGTGGGGCCAGGGTTAAGCTCCTTGTTTAGGTCACTGAATGCTTAGGCAGGTATAGTTGATAGGGGAATTGAATCCCCTAGCCATTGGGATAGGTTCTTAGGGCTTTGGGGGTATGGCAGTGGGGGACGGGAGAATCAGTGCAAATTTGAGTATGTATGCCCTGGACTTGGAGATGGGAATAATGGCTGAGAGTGGAATGGGTGAAGGAATTAAGACAGAAGGCAGGAACATCCCTGCAACAATAGGCAGAGGACGTTTCATAGGTATGGAAGCATGATTGCATTTAGGGATGTTTGGTCCACTGCTTGAAAACAATCCCATTGTTTAGCCATCAACCTCCATTCTTAATTCCTGGTTATCAGAGCTTTAGTGGCCTTGGTTTCTGGCTGCTCTGACTGCTAATTAATACTTCCTTCCTTACATACTATCTTCCTTACTAATTTTTATAAGTACAGTTACCTGCTAGATAAATAGTATTATAATAGTGACAAAAGGCTGTCCTATTTTTCTTATTTGTAACATATGTTTCATTGATTTCAAAATATGGGAGAAATGCATTCAGAGATCTTTAATTAAAATACTTAAAAATCATTTAGGATAAGGAGTTTTCTCAGTATTAATTGGTAGATATTAATCAACTACAGGGATGTCTATAGGGCTGATGTAAGAATGATTGGTTTATCTTACAAAGCAAGCTGCTTAGATGTACACAGTTGGATTCCAATCAGTGATGAAGTTCAGCCTGGTCACACCAATTCTAGTGAATTGATAACGATGATGAAGATTGGCCCCCGTTGACCCACCACTGCCCTTTCCTGTCTTATATCCCCTTCTTGTTTTTCATTTTTGCTCTCCTGAATGGCACGTAACAGCTGTTTTGCACACTTCCGCAGCCTTCCCAATCACCCAGGCTGCCTCTGGTAAGGAAAAACTTCCATTTTAGAAGCCGTGCGACAGTGCAGATGGCGCATGCGCCAAAATGCGTGCTCACCGAACCAGTAGCAAAACCAGTTGCATTCCACCACTGATTCCAACCGATATGGTCCAGTTGAGATGCTGGAACATGGCCTTGTGGAGTGATCTGGCTTGAGTTGGAGTCTGTAACACATGATGAGATAGGTAGGATCCTTCGGACTATGAACATGGTCATTTGTTTATTAGATCAAGTTTCCTCTTGGATTGTTAAAGCTGCCTGAGAGATGACCTGATATTGGGCCCGTATGATGGTGTCATTGTTTTTGACAGGGAGTGTTTCTTTGATGTTTAAAGGAGATAATAGTGCATCCCTTCCTAAACAAAATCAATTGTTGGATTCAATGATTCTGGAATATTTCCTCCTAGGCTCTAATCTTCCCCTTTGGGGGCAGGTAATTGTAAAGGTATTGAGTAATATCTCCAGAGATCCTTCAGGAAATCGATTATCTGGCTCTATTTCAGCCACATTTCAAGCCTGGATACAATACATTAACAGCTCATGGGGAAATTATTTCAATATTCTAATTGTCTGGCAATGGTTTTTGAAGGCCTTGCATAGGTAGCCCATAAACAAAACCATTGTAGGGGCGTGGTTATGGTCGTGGTGGTGTGAGGACGCTTTTCTCCACTTCCTAGGGCATTTTGAGGAAGAAAATAAAGATTAAAAGTGTTTGAAATGCATTGACAAGAGCCAAATTTTTACAATCTACATTGGAAAGGCTGTTGACCCAGTAGGTGAACTTTGGAACCGGTAGGTCACCCTGTATTACTTGAATTTTGAAGTTTTTATAGCGTGAGACAGTAAAGGGGTGATTAATAGACAGTCGCGTAATTGAGAAATGGCTGCTTTTTGTTTTCATTAGCATTGCGATCTGTAATTTTTGCTGCGAAGAGGCACGAATATCAAAGACTTTGTTAAAGTGGGGAAAAAAATTTTTTTTTGGGAAGATAAGAGGAATTTAAGTTGAACTTTTGTCCGTGAATGTGCCTAATCAAAGCAGCAAATAAATTCCGAGCAACGCCTTCC
The DNA here is from genome assembly GCA_017656035.1 of Myanophis thanlyinensis. NCBI lineage: Eukaryota > Metazoa > Chordata > Lepidosauria > Squamata > Homalopsidae > Myanophis > Myanophis thanlyinensis. The sequence goes on along the minus strand of JAEANM010011624.1, from coordinate 262 downwards.
AATGGATGTTAGAGATTTTTTTTTTCCCTTCTTCAAAGGAATTATACAAGCCGAACCGAAAGTCATAAATCTTTTTGGCTCTTCGAATGCAATAAAAAGCTGTCTTAGCTTCAATAGAAAATTGTTGTCTCTTAATCTTCATTAAAGACCCTCTTGACAAAAATAGATAATTAAAAACTTACTGGATATGGCTCAACTTTCAGATATGCAACAAGTTGTTATGGCTTTAAATAAAATTAGTGAAAAGTTAACAGGATTATCA
>JAEANM010011623.1:0-15185 GCA_017656035.1 Myanophis thanlyinensis | reverse complement strand
CCGTCAGGCGACATCGACCCGACGGTGGTACCCCAAGGAGGCCTGCCCTGTGGGAGCGCACTGGTCGGCTGGAGGCCGATGGTGGCAACAGGCGGTCCTGTAAGTACCCAGGTCCCAAGCCATGGAGCGCTTTAAAAGTGAGAACCAACACCTTGAATCGCACCCGGAAAGCTACAGGGAGCCAGTGCAGCTCGCGCAGAAGAGGTGTAACATGGGAGCTCCGAAAAGCTCCCATAATTGCCCGCGCGGCAAGTATGTTCGTTGATACTGTGAAGAGATGTCATGAAATGGGCTGCTGAATTGAAAACTGTACATTGATTTCCAATGCACAAGACTCCCTTGAGGTAGAACGCGTGAAATCATTCTGGATTTTCTTTGGGAGTATCAGATCAAATCAAATTTTATTCGTCACATGCACAGTCATACATGGTATGAAATGCAGTGAAATGCGACTGCTCACAACTGTAGGTAGTAGGACAATAGAATAGTATAGACAGGGAGGCAGAATAAATTAGGGAGTGATTGAAAGAGGTAGATTATGGGAATACTGTTTAGTCCTGGGTTGTTGTGGTTTGTGGTTTAGGGTCCGTATTGCCTGCCTAAGCTTCTCCTTAGTCTCTCTGCGTTGGCTTTCAGGGAGCAGAGACGCTTTCCTGACTGCATCATAGTTGGGGTGGCTGGGGTCCTTCATTATTTTCCTAGCTGTAGTTTGGCATCATCTGTTGTAGATGTAGTGCAGATCAGGGAGCTTGGTGCAGATAAGTCTTAGACCATCCTTCAAACCTTGGCAACTGCAATCCGTAGATCAAATGTGTGAACTTGGCCTGATTTACTTTTTTTTGTATGTTAAATTTACATGCTTATCTTCAAATATTAAAAAAAACAAGCAAGATCATTTTCCTCAAATATGCAGGTTTCCTTTACTTAGCGTAATCAAACCAGTACTCAGAAACCTGTTTGGTTGTCTGTTTGATTTTGGGCATCTTCACTAAGAGTACTTTGATGTTCATTTTTGTTGGTATGTACTTATTCTTGCCCTATAGATAGGAACTGTCTTCCAAGATATTAGATTAATCTAATACATTAATGACCATTTGATGACCGATCTTGGACATGCATGGAAGACTGAGGGAAGTGATTTATTTGCTCTTCTACTCTTATCTATTATATATATAAATTCATTATAGCTAACACCCATAACATTGATGGAGGGAACACTAATATATTTATATTTATATATCCAAATTGAAGTGATTTGCTACCCTTCTTCTCTTTCAAAGAACAACTATTTTTACTAATTAAGTTAATATTTATACAATAGTTTTATGGCTCATGCACATATTCAGTTTTTCAGCAACTATGATTAGAAGAAAAGGATTTACATGTAAGACTGCAGAATTCCAAAGAAAAGATTAAGTGTAGTAATGATTTTTACTTTTATGTATCAGACTGTTTTAAGATTATTGTGTAAGCTAATCAGCCTATTTAGAGAATCAGCAACTGTGCATTTGGTTATTATAAACCTGATTGGCTTAAGATGAGATACTAGTTTATGAATTTCTTTGAAACCATTTAAATGTGACATCAAGACTAATGTTATCAATTGTAAAATTAACTCTGCAAAAGACCTACCAACTAACAGTGGTGGTGTATTAATAAAAATATATCTAGTTGTAATTCATTGTTTGACCTGACTTGCTTTTGGAGACTCTATAGGTTAAAAACTGGATTATATGCCCACTTGGCATTTTTCAACTTTCACCTCAGTTACCCTCATGGTTCTCCCTAGCTTAAAAATGCTACCATTATACTATTTGTATTCAAAGATAGGCGCAAAATTTTTTCTCCAAAAGTTAATAAAATGTTATCCATGTCTTTAGCAGCCATATAGTCTTATTTTGAATTGTTACCTTCCCTCCTGCTTCTCCACTATGATATGGAAATAATAGAGTTCTGCTACCTACCAATGTTGAATTGTTCAGAATTTTAAATTAATGTCCACATTAATTTTTACAATACATATTCAAAGATGAGCACAATATAAAACCTAACCCCTCTCCACCATACATATGACATAATGAAAGCAGGTAAATCAAAACAAATGTATCAGCCTGGCCTATAGAGATCTAGATTGGTCATAACAAGTTTATTAACTGTCAGCCTACCTTACTTGTTAGGATTATTCTGAGGTTAAAATACACAATCGTTCAGAGAGCCATTATGTTTAAAGTTCCTTAGAAGTATTTTTGGTTGTTTCCCCCCCCCCCCCCCCCAAAAAAAAAATGGCCATTGTTGTGGGCAAGTCAAATCTTCAGAGTAGATATAATATCAGCTAATATTATAATTCTCATCTAATAGAATTCAAGAATCATACAGTATTTTCTGGAGTGTTATCTATGCATAAGGGCCATTATATATCCAGCTTCTGAACAGGTAGGTTAAAGTGTAGAAGGGACTTTGGCTCCATTTTATGTACTTCAAAAAAGAAAAGAAAAGAAAAGAAAAGAAAACTTTGGACTACAAAACAAAGCCAGATCTTAGATAAAAGTTATCTAAATTTCATAGATGGATTAAGTAGTGGAAGGGAGTGTTTGTTTTTTTCCTGAAATTTATTTAGATGTGTTTCACTTTCTTTTTGACAGCATTCACAGCAAGGAAACAACACACCTCAACTGGTAAGAGACTTGAAATAAACACAGATAATTGAGTAATTGAACCTCAAAAGATTTTTGGGCTTTTTTGTATCCCTATTGCTAGCTTCTTCTTGACCAAGACTTATATTTGAAAAATAGTGTGATTGCTTTAAAAACTATCCTGGTTTCTGCATTGCTTCTTTCTTCAGAGTTCAGGTAACTTTAGTATCACATTTATAGCTATCTGCCCTGAGAAAAGGACCAAATAAATAAATAAATAAAATGACTCCAGCAATTAAATGCAGATATTTTTTAAAAATAAAACAAGAAAGTTAGAGTAAAAATGAGGACTCTATGGAGTTAAAATACTACTCTCAATATCTTTAATCATGGTTATTTTTGTTGTGAATAATAATCATGTTGGAGGAACTTTAGGTTCCCCATTCCTAAAAGGCAAGGCAAGAATCTACTCTTGTATTTAAGTTCTGCTTTGAACAAAGATACTAATATGATGTAGTAGCCAGGTCTGAGAGTAAAGGGATTATCTGCATCTTTTTTAAGAAGAAAAATGAATAGTTCCAGGTTGCCTTTTATCATTACTCGTTTCCAAACTTTATAGTTGTATCACGATTGGTTTAAGGAATTTCTCTCATCAACAGATAGTGGTATAGGCATAAATAAAAGAACTAAGAAGAAATTTCCTGATAGAACAATTAGCAGTGGAACAACTTGCCTCCAGAAGTTGTGAATGCTCCAACACTGGATGTTTTTAAGAAATTGGATAATCATTTGTCTGAAATGGTATAGCGTTTCCTGCCTGAGTGGGCGGTTGGACTAGAACAGGGGTGGGCAATTACGCTCCTTCATGACTCGTGGACTTCAACTCCCAGAATTCCTGAGCCAGCCAGCATGGAATTCTGGGAGCTGAAGTCCACGAGTCATGAAGGAGCCGTAATTGCCCATCCCTGGACTAGAAGACTTCCAAAGTCTCTTCCAACTCTATTATTCTATTCTAAATATTGTAACAGCTTATTTTTTGGAGTCAAGGGAACCAATTTCCCAGCCTTTGTAATATACCATTCTTCTGCTTAGACAAACAAGCTTGACTTGTTTTCTTGACCCCCGCAATTTGCAAACGGGCATGTGCTTGAATTTCTTGACGTTTCAGTAACATGCACGAGATTTGAGGAAAAGTGTATAGGAATGTTGCATTAGAAATGTGTCTCATTTAAGTTCTTTCTAAATGCTTTTTTAGGTTTGGTGATCAGACAACGTTGGACTCCCAGGCTAATTTTATTTTTCCCTTCTCTTTGTCAATTGCCACTTGCCACTGATGCAATGTCCCTCTTTTCCAATTACATGAATGACTGTGGCCCTTTAAATTCATAATAATGGGACTCAACAACTTGTTAATTCCCAGGATATGCATCACTGGAGCCTTCAGCTTGGACCTCCTTTCTACAGTTGCCTGTATCTTAGTTTGCTGATCAGTTGCGGTATTTGCCACATTCCTTCAGAATAGCAGTAAAGAATCCATGGATGCAGCACTTGGCTAATGCTGTCTGCTACAACATGATGATCCAGGAAAAAGCAGTTGAGAGTCTTCTCTTCTGCTGCATCCTTCTGTTTCCATGGTAACGGGAGAAGCTTTGAAAGGTAGAGTCCTGGAGCTGCTCTTTTAGGTATTGTGGAGAAGTGAAGAGTGATCACTTAAGGGTCTGCAGACTGAGGCCAGAACTAACAGGGGAAGTGGTGTAGGAAAAGGTTCACACTTTGAAGGGAATTAGACCCAGATGAAAAGAGTGACAGAAAGGATCAAGCTGAGAAGGCCTTGGGTTTGAAATGGCAGTGTTTAAAACAGCTTGAATCACTGGTCAAGGCTAGCTGGTAAGAAGGAGTGCTAAGGATTGAGGATAATGGAAAGAGAAGCAATTTAACAGATAACTGGGCTCTTTTCCCCAGCCAGTGAGGGAATTCTGTGGTTAGCAGTTCAATCCTGACCAGCTCAAGGTTGACTCGGCCTTTCATACTTCCAAAATCGGTAAAATGAGGACCCAGATTGATGCGGGCAATATGCTGACTCTGTAAACCGCTTAGAGAGGCTGTAAAGCACTATAAAGTGGTATATACTGTAACTCTAAGTGCTATTGCTGTTAATGGGGGTGGAGGAGGGGTGATTACTTCTTAAAACATGTCTGTTTCAATCAGGATGAATAATGTATGGACCATTGGCCATGTGGAAACCCCCAGTGATATTTTGACAATCCCCAGAGTGTCTTTCTCATTTGGGACTAAAAAGGATAAAACGATTGTGTTAAACTTTTGTGAATCTCAGACACTCATTTTGCTCTTTAATCTTTCCAAGTCCACAATAAAAGGACTGAAAATTTAGTTATGTCCACTCTGGTGATAACATTATGATACCAGCCACATACACTCAGCAGGGATTCCTAAACTTTTTGCCATCCTCCCCCTACCAATCTTTAGTGTAATCTTAATATATACACCTCTCCTAAAAATCCAAAGGCCAAATGAACACAATACAATGGGAAAGGTGGATTTATTCTAACAATGTAAAAAGTTCCTCGTACCACTCCTGGATTCAGTCCACACCTCTCCAAAGGAAGGGTACTTTACAGTTTGGGAAACCTTGCTCTACAGGCTTTAGAGGCAAGAAAGAAAGAAATGAAAGGGTGGGTCTTGCTAATAAAAGAGGTTTTGTATCCCTTTCCATATTTCTACTAAAAATACACAGAATTATTGTGCAACATATTTTAAAAAGTCTAAGCTCTGCATTTCTTAGCTAATAAAAGAGATAAGAAATTAATTTGGGAATGTTGTAACTTGATTTGGAACACTTATTGATATCTCTAGTTTATGTTTCCATAATCAACTCTCTTTATGTTTGTACAGTTGAGTTGGCAGTTGAGAAACCAGATGGCTTCAAATGATGAAGATGCCATCGCTTGGTACCAAAAAAAGGTCAGGTTTAGGGTTGTTGTTTTTTTTGAGCTTAATATATTTGCTCTGTAGTGAAAATTACATCATAGCTTTAAACTGTGTGGTTTTTTTTTCAGAACTTGCACATTGTTTAAACCATTGTTAAAAACTGCCAACAGGGTGCTTTCACATGTTTGGGCGACAGTTCTTTAATAAAGGATTATTGGAGTTATTGTCAGAATATTTGGAGTGATTCTTTTGCTTGGTTTCAGACATAATTTAGGATTTTTAAATTTTAGTTGCACTTACTATCAGATGTGTATTTTCTGTGCTTCATTTTTACCTTCCGTAAAGCAGTTGTACAAACTCTACATTTGTTGCTTTCTCCATTTGTAATAACATATTGATAAACTTATCCAAAATATTGCTTTCTATATCTGTAGATTTAAATAGAGGAATTCTAGGAAATAACTCAGTAAATTTATTTTTATTTATCAAATTTCTATACCAATATTTGTAAATACTCAAATATAAATATTTAAATGTTATTATTTTATTAATACATTGGTGTTGAAGATAAAAGCAATATATGAGAAATAGCTGCTTTTTTTCAGATTGGAGCTTATGATCAACAAATATGGGAAAAATCTATAGAACAAACTGAGATGAAGGTAAAAAAAATTGCTGACAATTTTGTTTAACTTCTTAATTCTTTATTTTATGGTCCTATGGAATGACATGGCTGAAATAAGTTGTATGTAACAAATTGAATGGCATGTAAAATATAAGGGATTCAGTGAATATAGTATTTTATATTTAAAATTGCCCACATTTAATTAAAGTGTAGTGTAGATGTAACTGACTGGGAACAAGGTGGAACCCAGTAGAAAACCAAGTGTGATCAAAATTATTTGGCTGATTCTAAACAGCAGACATTCTGTGAAGAACATGACAATCCTAGCTTTTATTAATATTTAAGTTTACACGAAAGATACCAATTAAAACTTCTTCCATGCAATATTAATGGATGGTCAAATGTCATGGGAAATTGGCAATTAGAGATTGTCAGTGTCAGTGACTGTATCTGATGTTTGTAATTCTGCTGATGGAAAGTATCCACCTGTGGAACAAGATATGACCATTTTTAATTCTTGAAAATTCTGAAAACAATTGCATTTCAAACTGCAATTATTGAAATTATTGATTGCATTATTACTGCAATTAGTACTCTGATTAAGTAATACCGTGTTTCTCCCAAAACACACCCCACCTAGAAAAGAAGCCCTATCACATTTTTCAGCGCATACGATAAAATTAAGCCCCACCTACAAAATTAACCCTAATTAAGACCCCGCCCACCCAGGGTGCAGGGGGTGGGGTAAGGTACACAGGTAAAAATTAAGCTAGGGTGGGGATGGGGGTTGGAGCTGCCCTACTTACAAGGCCTCACACACCCGACACCTGCCTCACCTTCTTCTGTGTCCGCTTCGTTGGGGGGGGGGTTTTGCCACTCACACGCATCACCCCAGTCTCTTTAGCCTTCAGATGCTTTTCGGAAAGTCTCTCTGCAGCTGATAATAGAACTCTGGGGTGATGTATGCAGGTGGCGGCAAGCAGCTGCAGAAGAAAAAGACATGCGCTTATTGCCCTAGCTTCCATTTTGCATTCAGATGCCTTCCAGAAGGCATTCACAGCTCTGTTATCACAGAGCTCTGGATCGACCCGAAATTCTATTATCAGCCGCAGAGAGACTTTCCATTTTGCCTTCAGACGCCTTCCCGGACAATCCGAGACGGTATTTAGCTGCGCTCCCTCCGCGCACGGATGTGGTCTTTCCTCCCAGTTGGGAAGCTGATCTTGGCTGAGGGAGGAGGGCGTGGTGCTGGGGCAGAGGGAGCACAGCTAAACGCCCAACTTCTTTTGCAGCTGCATCGCTCGTTTCTTTTCAAATGGATGTGCTTTTTGACCCCAGCTGGGAGGCTGCTCTTGGTTGGGAGAGGAGGGCCTGGGGCTGGGGCGGCCCAAAGCCTGGAGCCCCCGCCCCTCACCGTGGCCCAAGGCGAGGACCACGGCTTGTCCAGGAGACCCCAGGCCGGCTGTGCCCAGTGGGCCCACCAGCCACGCGTGCCACCCCAAACTAGCACTGATGTTACCTAGTTAGGTATGAAACATCCGCAAGCAAACAAGTTCAGAGAGCACAAAGATTCCATTGTTCAACCTGAGTTACATATATTCTCTTCTACTAGAGAAGTATTATTATTTTCCTGATTGTGATAGACGCCTTCTCAGGAAAATGTCAAACACTTGATTTATACAGTGTATTGGGTTTTTTTTTTTCAGATAGATTCTGAATGGCAAAGGCATGTGGGAGTACATTTATAAATCAAAATGCAGTGGCAGTTTTGTAGCCACTGAGGTTTATCTGATGTGCAATGATTACTTTGCTTATATATCTTTATATGGAAAAAATGGCAGATATTCTCAGATAGAGCATTACCCTCCCTGTGTGATTAATCTTGATGTGGTATTGGATGACAATTTCTAGAATTCTCAGCCAGATACCGAAGAGCACGGTGGCTCAGCAGTTAAGATGCAGGGCTGGAAAGCCAGCCGTCCAGATTCGAGACCTGAGCTCGACATGATGGGGTGAGCTCCTGTCCTCGCCCCAGCTCCTGCCAACCTAGCAGTTCAAAAGCATACCAATGCAAGTAGATAAATAGTTATCACTTTGGAGGGAAGCTAACAACGCTCTGTGATGTCATGCTTGCCACAGGACTGGATATGTCTTCGGACAACGTTGGCTCCATGGCCTTGAAATGGAGATTATCAAACACCCCTCGCTCCGAGTTAGCAATCCATAGGGACTCCTTACCTTTTCACCCTAAGACAGGGGTGCTGTCTCAGGAATTCTGGGAGTTGAAGTCCACAAGTCATGAAGGAGCCGTAATTGCCCATCCCTGCCCTAAGATCTGGGTATTGGAGAAGGTTATTCTGTATTTCCCATATGAATATATAACTACGAAAAAGTAATTGTAATAAAATCTGTATTCTGTGAGATCAGGGAAACAATCTATTAATTATCAAATATTCTAATTGTTTATTATTAAATGTGCAGGGCTTCAAAAGCAAACCCAGAAAGAAAGGCCACATACAGCCTGACTTGATAGATGTTGATTTAATAAGAGGTATGAACCGTTTGAAAATTTAATCACTTGTTTTAAATTTGCAAAACATTTATACTCTGTGCAGTTAGTGAAGACAAGTAATACCTATTATATATATATAGTATTTTGAACCTGTCTTATTTTATTTAGAATTCAAATGTCTGTTGTGCTTTTTAGACTTTCATGGCAGCTTAGAATAACTAAAAACCAATTAAATCAGAAGATATTTTAAAAGGTAGCAGAGATTTATATTTAAGCAAAACAAAATATTTCAAGATCCTATGTAAAATTAGTAAAGTCAGACTTCTTGGCGATCCCCAATATTGCAAATCCCATCCCTCCAAAATAATGTTCTAGTGACTGTGTTTTGTACCTAGGTGAAATTTTGAAATATTCTGTGCCCTTATGTAGAGCATATTATAAAAATAATCTTTTTTCTACAAATCTTTACAAGTAAAAGTATTTGTAACACATTCCTACAAAAAATAGCAGAGGCAGTGCATCTGCCAAAATTTTACAGAAATACTTAGTTACCATTTGACAATACAAGATCATAAGGAATCCTAGATACACTGGACCAGAGAATATTCTCTTTAAAAAACAGTGTATTCCGATCCAGAACAGACTAAGCATGCAATTCTTAACTAGATTTCTTAAATGTATAGTCTCTTTAAAGGAAAACTGAACTCTTGCTGATTTCATGGATATAACCATGAAGCTTTCCTGGCAATAGAGCAGAAGTACTTTGCCATTAACCCATTCCCAATCTGATCTCCAATCCTGGCATTTCCATTCCAGTGCTAAACCAGGCCTGAAAACAGCACATCTGACTTGTATGGATTAAATTTCACATGCGGCCCTTCTGAGCTCTGTTTCACTGGCAGAGGGTTGCAGGAGGCTGTGGTAGTTGAAAACGGAGCTCGTGAGCCCATTTTTGCTGACAGAAGCACTGCGGACTGGTCCTTCGCTGTTTCCAAGGTGGCCCCACGGGCCAGATCTAAGTACTCTCCAGGCTGGATCTGGCCCCCGGGCCTGGAGTTTGACATCCCTGGTTTAGAGCTTCCACTATTGCCCCAAATATCAACCCAAAAGTGAAAACAGAATATCGAATGTCCAATCAGAGTCCTGGATAATTATCTCACAGTTTCTGGTCTCACAGTTCTCATTTTTAAAGAGAATCTTGGTTTGAGTAAGAAAAAAATAACAACTAATACACTTTTCTTGATTATCTTCTGAAGTACTTGTTTTCATTACACAAAATTTTCAGGTTCCACATTTGCCAAAGCTAAACCTGAAATTCCTTGGACATCACTTACAAGGAAGGGAATTGTGCGAGTTATATTATTCCCATTTTTTAGTCAGTGGTGGATACAAGTCACTTCTTGGCGTATATTTATGTGGCTGTTAGTATTATACCTCCTACAAGGTGAGTAGGATCAGTAGAAATTATGCTAAGAAGGGAAGTCAGATAAGTAATTTGGCAGGGTGGAAATGGTAATAATCATGCTAGCAATGGTTGCAAAAAAATTGGAATTTATTCTTTAGATGTTTTGTTTCTTTTTTCTAGTCTATTTCTGTTTTTTTCTTTCATTGTTATATATCTTTTCCTTGTTTTTTCCCTAAGTTTTTATACTTTTTAAATTCTGTGTAACTTTTCATATGTGTGCATTTACAACCATTCCTGTTTATAAAACATCTGTTTTGAAGGCTTTGGATAGCCCCAATATCTATTTCCATTTAAAATAGTTATAATTTGTATCATGCCAAGTTTGGAGGAAGGGAATTTAGCAAATGCAGGTTAAGGTACCATCTAATATTGGCTCTCAGAAATACTCATGGGAGAAAGGAGTAACAGTCAATAGTTGGTCTGTTGTTAAATATCTGTCCATGATAAATCAATCCTAAATCCATATTTTTCACTACACAATTAGCAAAGGAGAAACTGTTGCTAAAGTGCTAAAGTTATATGTAGTTTCTGGAGGCTGTTATACAGTATTAAATTTCTTCTATTTTTAGAAGTATTGCAACATTTTCATCAGTGCAATTTTTACATTGTATGCATTTACATATAAGTGTACTACAAATTCTATTTTTACTTGTTACACAATTCATATACATTTTTTTCAGTTGTAGCAATTACATTATATACCATAATGCCAATAGTGAGTGCAAGTGAAATCATTGGACCATTGTGCCTTATGCTACTCATGGGAACTGTGCACTGCCAGATAGTATCTACTCAGTTGTCTAAATCTTCAGGAAGTGATGGAAGCAGTGTTGGTCGAAGAAGGAGGTGAGAGATGAATGTCTGTAGCTTGGGAGGAATGTTCCTTTTCAAATCAGAGTATTTCTTTGCATCCTGCTTAAAGGCCATTTTTCTTATTATATGTATGACATGAACTGTGTCTTTGCTTGCACTTTTATTGCTAATGCACTTGTTTTATCTAGATTCTAATAAGTTACAGATTTCATATTTAACTGTAAGAATATGTATTAATTCTCACTCTTTACATACCACTCTTGAGTATAACAGTATCAAAGCAGATTCCATAAAATGATAATATGCATAAAGATACAAAAGCATGAAATAATAAAAAACAATCAACTTATTGCTTGAGCATCTGTTAAAAAGTAGACAAAAATCGAGGGGATACTAGGTTAATTTTTTGCAGAAATAATTCATGTAGGAGCTTGCTTAATCTCAGAATATCTTTTCAAATAACAGGCTCTACTAAAGATTCTGCCTATCTCCATTCCACAGATTGATTAATATGAGTAGGTTAGGAACAGTTAGCAAGATATACTCAGCAAAAGTTAAGTAGACATATTTTATATGACCTATGGGCTAATCAATAAATTATGTATAAATAAACAAACTGATGAAAATAATTCATATTTAATTTTTCCAGAACAGCAATGTGAGCTTTGTGTGGGATATAATCAGATACTTTATCAGTGAAGTATATATAATACAAATATATAATTCCCTTTTATCATTAGAGGCATTGTTAGACATCTGAATTTCTTCTTCGTAGTACTTCATCAGTTTTTAATTTAATGGCTAATATTTTTAGACAGAAAATTAAAGGTGATATTAGCCACAGTTAAATATATATAGTTTAAACTCTCCTCGTTTCATGCATGGAAAAGTTTTTAACATACTTTGTTGCTGACATTTTTCAGAAAATATACAAATGGAGTAGTGAAAGTGAAAACTAGTATAAAATACTAGAAAATACCAGAATCATCAATTCAGTCTAGAATCGAGTGAAAAGAAGCTGTTTGGAATAATTATCATTTTCATTATTACATGACTAAATGAATTTATTTATTTTTCATTTTATAAACCTCCCATTTCCCTGATACAGGAATTCTGGACTCATAGATTCTTTCCTTGTACTTTTATTAATGGGCATGTGCACATATTTATTTATTTTATTAATTAATTAAATTTCTACGCCACCTATTTTCCCTTACAAGGTGTCTTCGGGCATCATAGGAACTTAATTCCTTTATGTGGTATTTTAGCATCCTGAATCCTATGGCAATCTCCAAAGACATATCTTTATGAATAGGTGTTTTATTCAAAGTTGGCATCTGGTAATGTTTATATTTCCTGGTACAGATATGTTAAACATTATGTGGCTTTGAAGAGGGGGGCATTTATTATCAGAGTCAAATTTATGCCATCTTTTTTTAATCTAGAAAAATACGCAAATTTGCAGGAGGTGACGTCTATACTTCCTCTGACAAAATCAGCCGAAGTGAGGAGCCCTTGGAGTCCTCATCCAGGATCAGTGGCTTGTTTGATTCAGTATTACGCCGAAGGAGCAGGGAAGGGTACGACTAGTAATATTAGTTTGTTTAGAAGATGCGGTTGAAATTTTAACTGGATTTTAACTCTAATTTTGATATTGCTCCAGGATTACATCATGTAATTTATTATGGCCAGTTATGTGCCTTTCTGGAAAGGGCCTGCCAAAGTGTCTTTCTAGAATTGCTGGATTGAAGGAATCATGAAAATTTCTGTGTCTTCTCAATTATGTCTTGCTTTTAAAAGTGTGAATAAGGAAGACATGCATTTCCCTTCACAGGGTGAAAAGGGGAAAACGGGTAGCTGATAAAGGGACTGAAACAGAGCATAGCAGTGGTATAAAACGCAGGATTTCCAGATCTGAACACAGTTTTCAGCGATCGAAGGATTCTGAAATGCCGTTAAATGTAGATAGAAAACAGGTACAGTTTGAACTTGATGTGTTTGCTTGATGCAAATGTCAAATTTTCTCATATGAACAATAGTGCACAAATTAAATCTTACCCATTCATCTGAAATTTGAAAAATATTAAAAATATTAATCTACAATTACATGCTATAATTTCTGTATAAAGTTACACTTATTGCCTAATAACGTAAAGAGTATTTTTTATGTATGAAACTTAAAATTAACTTTTTCCAACAATGCAGCTTGGATTAAAATGATAGTTATAAGTTCTTTAAAATAGGAACTTAGTTGGGACCCAGGAAGAAAAAAAAATTATAATTTTTGTTTCAAACTTTCCTTCAAGGAACTAAGCTTGGCATACTGCACATAGATCCTCATTTTATCCTCATAGCAGTTAATATGAGTTAAGATAGACTGAAAGGAATGGTATGAGTTTCAAAGATAAAAAGATTCAAAACCCAATCTGCTAGCTCATCGCTTAACATTACTTCTCAGTCATAATAGTGAAAATATATATGGACTTGCCGGAAAGAAAACTGATAGATGGGTTCATAGCCATACAGTTGTCCTAATCAAGTAAACTGGAGTGTTTGTGGAGGAGTTTTTCAATCATGTCATTACATTAATCATTTCTAAATTGGGCAGCCATGTAGTGTGTAACTTTGTATAATTATAGTATAGATTTGTTTGTGTTGATGTATATTTTGTTTGTAGTGCTGTAGAATAAATTGTTACTGGTTAGTTCCTATGGTACAAATAGGTTGCATGAATGTGAAACTGTCTCATCCACTTTATGTTAATTCTGATTAATGTTCTTTTAGACTATTTCTAGACATTCAGGCATTTCTGATGAGTTGTCAAGTGAGGAGGAAACAGATAATGCGGGTCAGGTAGTTTTGCTGCGCAGAAGCGTAGAAGGTGGCCCTACTATAATTGTAACTGAAGATCAGGGCAAAAAGTCTTCTCTTATTTCTCCATCTGCTTCAACAAATCAGTCAGTGTCACAGGTAAGTGTTATCAAAAACTGTTATCCCACTTATTTAGGCAACAAATGCATTTCACTTTAATCAAATTAAGAAAGAGATCAGGTTAGCCTTCAGCTGTTGTGTGTTCCATTTGTGTTGGGCCACAACTCCCAGAATTACTAATTAATACACCCATATCTGTGGGACACCAGAAACAAAGTGTAATAATTATTAACTCTAATCCTAACCCTGAATTTGTAGATTATATTCTGTCAGGTTTATGATTTATATTCCTTGGTGTTTATTTATGGATCTCTGGAAGCAAACTGAAAAATTATTGTTCAGTGTCTCTATATTCTGTTTGCTAGATGGATAATGCTAAATCTAGCAGTGCTGACATTAAACAAATAATCTAAGATTAGATATTTAGCATTTTTACCCATTTAGAGTCCATTTTTAAAGCAAAACCTATTGCTGCTGGACAGAGAAGGTTTGGCAGAAAGGGCCATTTAGTACTACTACAAAATATCATTGGAATTATATTTTAACTGATTTTTTTTTTACTGCCTTGGACATATTTGCATGAGTATTTCAGGTGAATTCTGCTGTATGAGGTCATGGACCTGTGTAATCCAATTTTATTGTATCAGTTAACATATGTGTAAAGTTCAGAAAAATGGTCTGGAACCCTTCTGTTGTTATTTGTCAATCACACTGTCTATGATTCAGGCTATGGCAAACATCCATAAAAAATGATGGTCACTGGTAACCTCATCTCCCATAAACCTTTTCCTGTTTAAAACTACCCAAAAAGGTCAATATTACCATAGCTTCCAGTACTGAATTCCAGTTTAACTATGTGCTGTCTGAAGAATAGTGTTTATTGGTCTTGATATTTAATTATCATAATTCATATAACAATGTGAATACTGGGAGGAAATCATATTCACAGAATACATAACATTCAGTTCTTAGTTGGGATTCTGAGCATCATTTAGGATTAGATCCAGTGTTGTATGTCTCCTTCTTGGCTTCATAATTGACAGTTCCAAAACAAAATAATGTATCTGGAAATGTAATCTCTTTTATTAGGTGAGTATTTCTGAAGCATCCATCTCTAGTTAGGAATGTAAATTGTTAATTGTTTCTTCTTACTAATTGTTTCTTCTTACTAATTGCCATTCTCCCAACCTGACTAAGAGGTTCCTGGAGTTTATATTTATATATATAAACTCCAGGAACCTCTTAGTCAGGTTGGGA
>JAEANM010011622.1:0-15186 GCA_017656035.1 Myanophis thanlyinensis | reverse complement strand
ATAACACAAAAAAACCTAGTAGAGTTAAAAGTCTAAATATCTACATCGAAATATGATTTTATGTTTTATATGTATGTATGATTTGTTTTTGTTTGTTTTGTGTGTTTGAAAAAATAATAAATAAATTTGAAAAAAAAAGAAGAAACCATTGGTTTTGTTCCAAAACATTAAGTTTCAACTGTAAACTTCTGATACGTATTTCAAGTATAGGTTTAATTTTTTAAA
This sequence comes from Myanophis thanlyinensis, assembly GCA_017656035.1. Classification (NCBI taxonomy): domain Eukaryota; kingdom Metazoa; phylum Chordata; class Lepidosauria; order Squamata; family Homalopsidae; genus Myanophis; species Myanophis thanlyinensis. The sequence continues at coordinate 14,961 of JAEANM010011622.1, read as the reverse complement.
TTGTCTATCCTATTGAATTGATGGTTTAGCCTAAACAAACCCTAATATATTCATAGACATGTAGAAGCTGTCAAAGCATCTGGACCAAATAAAGGGTCTGACTGTATTTCCCTTCATTCTTTTTTGGGATTAATTATTTTCCTACTATTTTGAAAGTATCTTTAAAAGTATCTTAAGAGATCCATACTTCAATCATATCATTCTTACAAGAGAGCTACTTTGGGAAGCTAGAAACTGGGGGATCTTGGGTCAGTCACTCTCTCTTAGACCCAGGAAGGAAGCAATGGCAAATTACTTCTTAAAAAAACTTGTCAAGAAAACTGCAGCAGCCTGTCCAGGTAGTTTCCAAATATTTGATTCATGATCTTATAAAGTCAGATATTCTATCATCTTCAGTTTTACTGGTTTGTAACACCATTTTAAAAACAAATTAGGAAAGAGAATGAAAAATGAGTAACTGTTAGAAAGAAACAATGATTATATTTGATTTTTTCCCCCATGCCATATAACTTAGTGTTTCTCAGCCTCAACAACTTTAATATGTGTAGCCTTCAGCTTCCAAAATACACCTATTAAATCAATACAGTTTAAGCTGGGCATGATTAACAAGTCTCATTGAGCATCACTAATCTATAAACCTCTTATGCAACAAATCAAGAAGGATCAGGTAAGTCCTTCCAATAAGATTTCTTTTTCCACTTTAAACAGCCACAGAAGTTTTGTCATTAGATTCAATTTAGGCCTTTTAGAAAATGTTTCCATTACTTTCATTTATTTTAGAAATTATTATACAAGAAATTGTTCTGTCAACTCCTTGCAGCCTTTCCAGTCTTTGTTTTTTGGCTTTACTAAAAGACCTAGATGATTTGTATTTAACTTTCAGTAACTATCCACTTGAAAGTTTCTAGATATACCTATTGTAAATACATCTGTATACAAAACTTCCACCCATATATTTCAAAATGTATAAATTATTGAATCTATAAACTTTTTACAGTTTATAGTACCTTTTTACCTTTTACAAGGTACTATGAATATTGGTAACATTTTTAATTTTTAGAGAATTCAGAAAATGTGTGAGGCTACACATATAAATCCATAAAGTGGATTCTTTACAACCTTTTCTTATAAACTTTTCCCAAATACCATACCATTCATTCTAGCAAATGAATACTTACATAAAAACTTTGTCTATTGGTTAACAAAAGCCAACAATGCAACTCTTATTAAAAAAATTAAAATACAAATTTGTCTCTCCATATTTAAAAAACATGTTCAGCAACCTTATTCTTGAGAAAAGGATAATAAAGCTTTTTTCTTTGTCATGATTTTTTTCATGTAAATATCTACATTGAGAGACCAGTGGTTTCTAAGAATTCTTTTGGAACCAGCTTATTTCTCAGAGGCTGCCAATGTTTTTATTTCATTAATAATGTATTTTTGTTGTTGTTGTCAAAATTTATCAGTATTATAGTCCTTTCCTAAGTAGAGTTCATTAGAAATCACTTCACAACAATGCCATGTTTTGCCAGGGCTAAGCAACCCAGCCATTCACTGTCAAATGGAATTAACAGTCAGGGAACTCATGTCTTTTGGATAGAAAAATAGGTAAATTAGTTTATGGAAATCTGTTTTTAAGTATCAGCATTTGTTGACATAGAAAAATGAACAGTGTGTATTCAGGCAGAGAGATTAAAGTTACTGGAAACATTTCCTAATTGTTCTTGTTAGCTAATAAGAAAGTGATGTTTGAGCAATGTCAGTTGAGGCTTGTACCTCATGTAAAATAGATATTTTGAAAAACCTTCACATAAAGTCACAATTATTTAAAAGCACATTTTATCAGCTACAGTATATTAATGCAAGTTTTATCCATTTGAAATACTACTGTTTACCAATACTAATAAGGAAGAAATTTAGCTATAAAGATTCTATTTAAAATAGTTATCTTCTGGGTTTTTAGATAGGTCTGGTTGTTTTTCTCAGACTTACATGCCTCCAATTCATTAAAAAATCATCATGCCCATAGGAAAGATTTAGTTAGAAAATAATTTCCCATTGGTGTCAGGAAATTTCTCCTTAGTTCCAGGTAGTTCTGAAAGTCCTGAGAGTTGTTGTTTTTAGTGATAATCCATAAGTAATGAAATCCTCCCAAAATGGCATATTTCTTTCCCAGATTGGAAGTAAGCAGCCACTTCTTTTTTGCCAAGTGAAAGTGATCTTCTGTCTAGGCACACTTAAAGTGAAGCTGATGATTGAAGATCATTGTGCCTGCTTTAGCATGGTTTAACAGAGTATTTGTAACAGGTATTTTTTTAAATTTTCTCCAAAGATCTCAGACTCAGATGGAGCAGTCACACTTATTTTAGTAAGCCAGACAGACCCAGAGGAAGCTAGGCAGACCTACAGGAATTAGCCCAAAGACACTGAGGATCATAGTTGAATGGGGTTTGAACCCCAGTCCAAGTATAACATTCTACCCACTATGCAACAGTACAAAAGCAAATTGTATATTCATACTTTTTGTAAATGTTTCAGACTCCTGAGAACACAAGTGTCAGTTATCATTCATTTACTATATCAATTTTAGTTAGAGAGGAATTTTTTTTTAAAAAAAATACTAATGTATTCTGTTGTGGTTTGATTTACATTTCTGTCATTTCATTAGCGGATTGCTTTAGTTACTAATGACACTATATCAATATTCTATGTCCCATTTATCTAATGTACTTAACTGGTTTTTCATAAGTCTTGTCTGGAAAAGGATGGGCCAGTCTATTTCCAGTGCATGCAATTTTTATATGAGTTTCCTCAAAAGTTTATGCTATTATATTTTCATAATATTTGGATTCTTTTTAAAAATCCAGAATGATATTTCCAAATGTATTGCAAATGACTTGTAAAAATGCCATTCAAACCTTACATTTATTATATTTTCTCTTTTTTTTTGAGCAAAAAATTACATCAAATCATTTAAGAAAGAAAAAGACAAATAACTAAGTTTGGCACTGTATATTATGTCAAGTTAATTTTAACAATTCACAAAAATAAAATTTCTTAAGCGTTCATAAGCTGTTAAGATTTTTATATGTCTCTGTGTGTGTTTGTGTATCTGTCTGATTCTGTGTGTGTATGCAGCTTCATCCATATTAACAATTGATGACTACCTGAACAAATCTCTTCCGTTTTCTGAACAACATTTTTGGAAAAGACTGCTGTCTTCTTCCTAGGGCTAGGAGAGAGTGACTGGTTCAAAGTTATTAGGTTTCCTTTGTACCCAAGCAGGACTAGTACTAATTATCTCTATTGACTTAAATCACTATATCAAATCAGGTCTATACATGATGTAGCTATGCAAATATTCATTTAAAAAACAAACAAACCCAATAGTATTGCTGAAGCAAGTGTCTAAATGATTAAAGAAAACATGTTTGTGTTTTTGTGTGTGTGTTTAAAGTAAAAATCCTGACTCAATCAATGCATTTTTTTGTCATAGACTAGCATTTCTGAAGCAATCCTACCTATAATTTTGTACAACTCTAATCCAGGAACCTTTGAGTCATCTAAAACACTGTCAGCTCTAGATTTGCACGATGGTGCAAGAGAGTGAGTTTGGGTTGGCTTCCTTGCCAAGACAGAAATAGTTTACCACAGATCTAAAAAAATTATCTCTACATCTGAGACTCAGAAGACATAAATCTTAAAGCTCCAAAACCAACACAAGCAGACATTAAAAAAGGACATTGTTCTCTCCCTATTCCCTTTCCAAATTTTGGAGCTCTAATATAAAGAACTGTAGAAAGTTTGTTTTAATTTTATAAGGGAATTCCAAAGTTGGATTCTACCTTCTGATTTTGTACCTCACTCAGCCTTGGAAACCCTATCTTTGAACCTTAAGGGTTTACAAGCTTACTTAGATTTTAAGCCTTTTAAAATATAGTTTTAAAAATAAAGTTCTGCATTTTTTTTACAAAGCAGAAAAAAAGAAACCCACAAGTAATAAAATGAATACTATTGATCAAACATACCTCCTGCAAACTAATCCATTATATCACACATAGTTCCCATACAAAATGGAGGAAAAAAGAGTTTTCCTTTTGAATGCTGCCTTTGATTTTTGCACAGCAGCCTGTTGAATTACATTGGGATCTAAGAGCTGTCATATTTATTTTTATTTTTTATTTTTTTGGTTGTCAGCAGACTTCTGAAGTCCTAGAAACCTGTCAAATATTATTTTCTCTTGTATTGTGGAAAGGAAATAAATCTTTGAATCTGTAATTCATCTTTGACTAGGAAACGTTGGCTTTGGATCTTTGCCTTAATAGATCATTTTTCCTTGTAAAATCTAAGACTTTTAAAATTTTGTATCAATCAAAGTAATATTACCCATGCGGCATGAAAAGAATATGGAGCTGGGAATATGCCTCTAGATCAGTTGATTTTAAGGGCAGTATGATATATAAATAAAAGGATTTCTGACCCCAAATTTGTCCTTTCTTAATTATTTTATGGATAACATAGAATTTCATATCATAGCAAAAGATGGGAATGTGCAAGCATTTGCTTTATGGATTGTTTAATGTATTTTATGATTTATTCATTGGACTAAATTGAAAGCTATTTTATCCAAAAATCCAAGTCTATTTTTATGGCCCTGAGGTGTTTTTACAGCCCTAGATTGAAATAGTGTGAAATAAAACCTGGAAGAGACTGAGCACTGAAGAAGGTCCAGTAACAAATAGCAGCATGGTTCTTTATAGTAACAGCCAATCTTGTGTTTCATTGAGCAGGACCCAGGACAGCTCCTAATGGAAACTCCTGGGAATCATGGCTATTTCTTAGCAAGTGTCCTTGGGAATAGGCGCTGGCTATTGATGAAAGAAACAAAATATATTTGAAGTGAATGAAAGTTTACAGATGTCAGTTTATACCATCATCTATTATATGTCATAATATCCTTGATTTGTAACTGTGTGGCTTATGCAGAGCAGAATTCTAGTTTTAGTTAGCCACTTGCTCATTTATGCAAATATTATGACAGAAATATGGAAAGAAATTCAAGAAAAGAGCTATTCCATTGTGAATAAACATGGATTAGCCTGTTGTGGATTTAATACAGGATTTATTATATTAAAACCAGAAGGGAAAGTAGGATCAATTGGTTCATACTATGTTGTACTTTGAACTCCATCATCTTACTGGATTTTCTGGGGAAAAAACCCCAGTTTGTAAATACTAAATTATATTTTATCACCTAATAGTATTAATTTATATGAGCCTCAAATATTTTACGATTGAAAACAAAATAAGAAACAAGATAGATGAGCCTAGTAAGCAGAGTATTAAAGTAGGTAATGACCATCCATCTCAAAAGCAATGGATGTACAACTATTGGCTTTCATGATTACATGTTTTTATTATGATTTTCAGTATGAAAAATCCACCACCAACAATATTTTTGTGCCCAGCATGAATTTTCAGAATTTGCTTGTAAAATATATGTATTTTGTATTATGTATGGCAGACCAAACAACTTAACTCCTGTGTAAGTTGAATCTACTGTAATTATTGCTGTTAATTACAAAGTTATGTTTTAAAAGAAGAGGGCCAATTGCTGACCAGTATGGACAGAGTTCCTGTTCAATTACCAGGGATAAGATTCATTTGCTAGTGGTTGCAGTTTCTTTCTTTTAATACTTCTGTCAGGCATCTCTGAAACCTTGGAAGGCTATTATGCTTGAAGTCCACTATAGGAGATCTAAGAAATATAGCGGTGCCTGTAGAATGCAGGGGAATAGAAAGTTAAAAGAATGTTGCTTAGGTAGCTCAAGATATTATTAAGGTAAGTGCAAAGAATTATAATCTAAAATCTTGTCAACCTTTTGAAATTTTATCAAAATTTCCAAACTTCTGGGAATACCAGTGAAATAAAATATTGCTAGGACATTTAATAAACAAAAAGACCATAATTGCAAGCAATCATAAAATGAAGAACATGCATGTATGAATCTGTTCCTTAATAACTGTCAGCCAAGTGGGTGATTTGTCTCCATTAACAAGTGTTTTGCTTTAGAAATGGATGTTGCATTAAATAAAAGCTTAGTGAGATTAGACTGCTGCCAGCTCACTCACACATGCAAACCAACACTTAATGTGATAGCCAACAACTAATAGCCATGTATGGAAGCCAACCCTTGGAAACATGAATAATGAGATAACCCAAATTTAGTTTCTAACGCATATGCAACAGCTGCCTCTCTATCTTTTATTCCCTGAAAGAGATGTAAAGTCTTGCTTTTCCCTTAAGAGCTATCTCTCAAGCTATGGGCTCTCCAATTGCCTTTAATTTGACACTCAGACAAGCAATAGACAACAGAGCAGTGAAAGCTGCACATCATATATAAAAGAATTGTGTCTAATTGACTGAATGCACTGTATCTGCTGAAGTGATATTAATTCAGCACATCATGTATCGAAACCAGATACGAAGGGGAAAGAATGAGCAAACTGAAACTTCTTGTGGGAAAAAAAATTGAGAAAATCCTCACATTCCTTATTGTGTTCACATGAAATGACTAAGTCATGTAAATCACTTTAGTGACTTTGAAAAAAAATACAGGATGGATACTATGAAAAACAAATAGTGTGGCAAAGAAGAAGCAGGAACATTGAATTCTAAATAAAGACATGGATCATTTCCATGTTGGCTACAGAAAATATTGTTGCTGTAACTATCTGCTTAAAAACTTAGGCAAAAACATGATTAATGGCTGAGGATAAAAGAAGTTATAATGCATGGGATATGAAAGACACCAGGTTGGGGAGAACCAAATTAAATAGTAAATATGTATACAGAGGTAGAAACACAAGAAACAACACCATTTAGTTTGGAATGCTAAAATCCAGGTCTAAATCAGGTGGGAATAGAAGGATTTTTGTTTGAAACATAGGGTAAGTTGCACTTTTTCTTTCCAAATAGTTCAAACCATCCCACATTGTAATCAGTTGGATGTTAGGTTTCAGAGACCTGGGTTACGCCAGTCAGAGATGTATTGGGATCCAGCGGATTTTTAGTCCCCAGTTTATGATTTTTCTGAGAATTTTTCTGAGAATTGTTCTGAAGGTAAAATTGAATGATTATTGCACCCCTAAGTATCACATGAAAAGATAAAGTGGATTCGATGGATTGGATGGATAAGGTGGATTGGATGGATAATGTGTATAGAATTTTGAGATGCTTTTATTTATTTGCCAATGTTCACCCTTGAATGCCTGACAGTTACAATGGTCGCCTTTCTTAATCTCTGCATAAGATTGATAAGAAATAGTAATACAAATAATATAAACTGAACAATCAAATAGAGCCTTCTCTATCCACACCTTCCAGATGTGCTAGACTATAATCTCAATAGTTTTCAATCAGCTTGAAATCTGTCATCCAACATGTTCAGAAAACAGCAGCTTAGGGAATGCTGATATCCATTAAAGATAACTATTGTGTATGTGTTATATCTATTATGAATTATTATTCCAGCCAAAGCGAAATAACCACATTATCTATTACCATTTTATACTTCCCAAACTTTTCTCTGTATATGCAGTTATAGATCCCAAAGTGCGTTTTTCCAAATTGTGTGTTATAGTTCATTACTTGAAATATGGCATACAACGTGCATATATCAAATAAAGCCTACACAAATATATGTTAGGTTAGTAAAATAATTTAAGTTAGTATAATATTCAACCTGTGATGTTTATCAGCCCCTTAACAACAAAAATTACATTGATCAAGTATTCATGTATTTCAAGTCATTAGGAATTTTTCTCAGTTTCAAAAAGCTGTAAAAACTATTCCTTGTAAAATTCCTTGTAAAAATAATTATATTTTTGAAAATAATAGTAAATAAAAATAACTATTCCTTGTAAAAATAATGCTTGTTACTACATCACATCTGTTGATGAACCCAGGAATTATGATCTAATTTATAAAGTAATTGTTATTATGACAATAACAGTTATACAATTAAGAGCATCTCAACCAGAAATCAATCTGGAAGCTTTTTTTTATATATTAAAATGTTTAGGTTTAAAAAATGGCAAAGCTTTATGTATGTATGTCAAACTGTTTTAAGGAAACAGAAACAGGGAAGTAAAAAGGAAGTTAGCAATTTCACCATCTCATCTTGAAAAAGTGGTTTCTGCCACTGATAAAGACAAGCATAGTAAAAATTGTCAAAGTTAATGCAGCCTGGTATTAACATTGAACAGCTGTGCCCTTGGGGTAAGGGATCAGATTTGTCTTGCGTGACCATCATCTACACTCACACACACTCTTCTTTTTAGAAGTGTGTTGACTAAATTGAATGTGAAGATTTGTACAGCTACCAACTCAACATGCTTCTAACATTAACCAAGGATCTTTCAGTGGGAAGGAAAATAATTATATTGGCTGAAGGCCAAACGAGGACATGGCATGATCTATTGATAATAATACATATGGGATGAGACAAAACCTCTTTTCCTCTCTCTCGGGACCATCCCAGGAAATTCAAACAGACTGAGCACAGTTCGCACTTAGACTTATTGAGTCAGACATACTTCAGACTATAGATATATATTTTCCCAGTCATGAAAAGAATCCAACATTAAGCACTTTTAAGTCTCACTAATTCTGACACAAGTATTAAGCATGTCCTTAAGTTTATTTCATTGCAGGTAATTGGACTAAAAGCTACTTAGCTCACAAAGACTCAGTTCATGATATAGGGTTAATTCTGCTGTTTCTTAACATACTAATTAAGACTGTATGTTTGTGTTACATGCATATACTTGGCAACAAGACCCATTGAACACCTTTATACTGATTTTTAAGAAGGCATGCTTAGGCTAGTTCTGCTGTATATTTAATAAAGTTAAAACTACTGACACATGCAAGAGTCCATTTAAAATAATTTGAAAATTAAATAAAGAATAGGTAAAATAGAAAAATAAGGGTGTTGTTGTTTTTTGAAGGCCCCTCTTCATACTGAGTGAACTATAGGAGAAAATTGTTAATGGGAGGTGTCCTGTTGTACTAAGCAAAATTTTTATCTTTCCAGATTTTTTTTTCTTATGAAAAATTTTACATTTGTTTGGGTTTTTATTTTACCTCTTGTTGTAATGGTTTAAACTTGGTGTATGTATACATGTATATTTACATTTCTATTCTCTGTTTCTGATTATTATTTTCTTATTCTTTCTTTGCAGTACCTTTGAGGACTTTCTGGGTTCTGAATTAAAACTGTTTTTATTTAGCCATGTGTGGTTACATCCACACCTAATGAATGAGGTTCACCTAGAATTTCTGAGCCATACACACCACATGGAGAGGAAGAAGGAGCTCCATATTTGATAGCTTCTCCACATTTTGAAAAAAAACAATCTCCAAACAAAGAAAACTGGATGTCACAAAGAAGAGTTGCAGCTTGTTTTTTTCCCTTGTGTCATCATTTTATTTGTGTAGGAAATTTCTTTCATGGCAAGCATTTGACCATGCAGTTCCCCACTTGCAGTTTGAAATGGTACACTTCAGGGCACAGGCCATTTGTTGGTGTTTTTTCTGAGCTAGACCTAAAACACAAGAGACCAAACATATGTGAGCAAGCTTGTGTTTCCTTCCTCTTCCCTTAATGGCAGGAATTACAGGAACATTTGCAGCTGAAATGTTGTAATATCTACCATATGTGGCCTTAGTTGTTTCTTTTTGATTATTACAGATCATGCTCACCATGTCAAAATTATGATTGCAACTAATCCTCATCCCACTTGTCACCTTTCATTTGCAAGAAATGTACCATGTAACATACAAAGTTGGATAAGATCCATTGGAATCCATGGGACACGTGTTAAGTCCTGATTAACTTTAGTCCCATTATATATTTTCAAAGGTTTGAATATGCACAGTGAAAATTTTGTCTTCTAATACAGCTGAACATGTGGACAGAATTTAGTTAAAATTAAACTGTCTGATTACCGTACATTCTGTGAGTGAATTGAGAATTAATTACATGCATAAGGCTGCAGACTCCTGGGATTTGGGAGAATAAAGAGCAAACTTATTTCAAACTGTATTAAATGTGTGATTGCCAGTGGTATGAAGTATCAAGAGAGATGTCATACAGGTTTAGTCCTGAGCGTGCTACCCTTCAACATCTTCATGAAATAGCAAACAAAATGCTGATTAAATTTGCCAGGAAAAAAGAAAAGTGGATGGAATCGCTAACAATCTGGAAAATAGAAATAGTTTACAATCATTGCAACACAACAGTTAGAAAATAGGGAGGAAAAAAAACAATGTAATTTTATAGGGAGAAATGAAAAGTTCTCCATTTAGGAAAAAAAAAGTAAAATACATTGTTACAAAATGGAACTAACTGGTTTAACAATAGTATGCATGACCAGAATTTGCAAATTCTCCTGTGTAATTTTTTTTTTTTTTAATTTGTCAAACAGGTACAAGATAACAAGTGTAGGTATGAACATGAACATAACAAAGGAAATACAAGTAAATGGGGACAGTAAGACAGGGACGGTAGGCACGCTGGTGCGCTTATGCATGCCCCTTTTATTGACCTCTTAGAAATGGGGTGAGGTCCACGGTAGACAGTTTGAGGTTGAAGCTGTGAGGGTTTGAGGATGTAACAACAGAGGCGGATAGAGCATTCCAGGCATTGACCACTCTGTTGCTGAAGTCGTATTTTTTGCAATCAAGTTTGGAGTGGTTTACCTTGAGTTTGTAACGATTGCTAAAAAAGTAAATGCAGTTTTATGCTGCAGCAACATAAGGAGAGTTTCCAGATCAAGCTCCACTATGCCAGCAATGATTAGCTGGGCAGATCCAATGAAGTGATGTGTTCTGTTTTGGGCACTAGAGTAAAAAAAAGATTCTCAATTGGCAAGAGATAGCAATAAAGATAATCAAAGACTGGAAACGAAGCCTACAAAAAGAATTTGAGGAGACTGCTTATGTCTTGAGAAAATACAAACGGAGAGGCTGGAAATAAATTTTCAAGTTCCCCAAAATGTCATGCAATAGAATATCAAGACCTATCTTGATATTCTATCATTTTGAGCATAGGATTTAGATTTATGTATTGAAACTATATTCTAAAAGCAATCTACCTAGCAGTAAAAGCAGTCCAACAATATAACTGTGTAGCAAGAGAAGGAGTTCTCTTTCCTTGGGGCTGTTCAAATGGACAGCCATCACCTGGGAATGCTTTAACTTAAGCCCTGCATTGAATTGATGGCCCCGTTCTGTGCTAAGTTTCCTAGATCTCTCTTCTCAAGCTCATGGAAGCTTTTGCAGCCCTGGCAATTGAGTTCAGATATTAGGAGGGCAAAAAGAGAGCAGATTATTTTGGAAGTGAGCCAGGAACAACTATTAATTGAGTTATAATACTACACTCTATGTCTGAAGAAAATATAGAGAAAATATAGGGCTGTAACCAGATGCCCCAAAGTTCTTACCACAGATATGTAATAAATATCTGGGCAGATAGTTATTTAAAGCCCATCAGATTTTGTGGCCAAGCAATTTTATATTGCATTTGAAATAGTTACCATGTTTCAGCCTATCACTTCTAGTCCATTAAACTATCCTGGATTAATGGCCAAATATTTTCTAGACCTCAAGTAAAGTGTGTGTGTGTGTGTGTGTGTGTACATGTGTGTATCTTTTCCACAACTGATTGTCAGCCCCAAGTGACAAGGGACATTATTAAATCTCAAAAAAGTTTTGTCCCATAGCATAAACCAAATCAGTATATCATGAGGACCTTTGTTTCTTTTTTTTTATCTACAGTGCTTGATGGCATATTCATTTTTATTAATTGCACAGGGCTTTCAGTGCATCTTCTCCATCTGACTTCCCTTGTCAAGGGAAGATCTAATTGGATTTTTAATCCTTAGCCACTCATGCAATGCACTTCATAGAGCCCTGAGACGAAAACTGAAAAGTTCTTTCGACTGCCTCATTATGCCGACACAATTTTTCCCCCTGTAACCTGAATCATTTGGAAAATAATGGAGCAATGTATAGATGTTGTGTGAAAACAATGTGCACCTTTCTTTAAACCCATTCCAATGCCTGAGCTTTGATGAAGTTCTCAAATAATGGACTGCCATGGGCTATACATTCCCCTAATTTCTATGGCTCAATGCAGATCTTGTCTCTTCTGTTTGTTTCGGCTAATTGCTTCAAGTCTTAATAAGTTAGTGATGATGTATGTTGAGCCCAGGGACCCTGGCCAACAAAAATATTATGTCACACCAAAATTGGGGTTAAAAAAAAGTAAAACCATACTGCAAAAGATTCTGATTGTGTCATTCAGAATGCCCTGGTTTCTTCAGCTGAATCTGGTAATTGAAAGGAGATCATTGGGGAAGATAATGGATGGTTAAGTTACACACACAAATTTTCTTCTGAGCTGGAATGTTAAGGCTACCTTTTGCTGCTGTCAGGGTATTGCTGCCCATGAGAAAATGGCCTGATATACTGTTTCTACTTTTTTAAAAAATTATGTGGCAGAACAGTATTTATTATTTAAAGGAATTTTTTATTTTCTTTTTCAATAAATGGATTACCTGGAATGGCTTATAAAGGTATTAAAATTAATTGATCATTAAAGCACATTTGAAGCATACAAAATCTGGAGATAGCAGCTATGTCAACCACACAAGGAGATAAAATGAGCAAATACCCCAGCAATACAAGAGACAAGTCCTTATTTAAAAAGTGAGGTCTTCAACTGCCCATAGAACTGGGATAGCAATAGCACTCAGACTTATATACCGCTTCACAATGTTTTACAGCCCCCTCTAAGTGGTTTATATCAGCCTATTTTCCCCAACAATCTGGGTTCTCATTTTATCTACCTCGGAAGGAAGGAATGCCAAGTCAACCTTGAATGAATGAGACTCAAACTGCTTAACTGCTTAACTACTTTCAATTGGCAGTCAAGAGAATTAGTCTGCAATAATGTGTTCTAACCACTGCACCACCATGGCTCTTTTAATAAGGGGATAAGGGGGGTGATGGATTATCTTAATTAATTATATTATTTTTGTGCCCCAAGATTGGACTTATCACAGACAGTTTTTAAGTCTTAAGATGGCAGTGGCTGTCATGACTGCTCTGATCCTCTCTTAGTTTTTTTGGCCAAATTAACAGCTTTTGGGGCCAAATTAACAGATCAGATTTAAATTAATCTGGACAATTGAATTCATATGGACAACCTGGAGCAGCTACGGTTCCGAAGCCGAGCTGGCCAGACTGGGAGAAAGAGCAGGAATGAGGAGCCCGGGAGAAGAGCAGAGGAGAAAGGCACCGGAATGCTGGGCATGGTGGACCAACAGGGGTGACTGGGGTGACAGCAGCAGAGCAGAGCACATGTGACTAGGGGGCTCCACTGGGGCAGGCTGAGACAGCGACACCAGAATGGAGCACAGAGGTGAGGAAGTGAAGTTTCCAAAGGCTCTGCAGACTCCAGGAAACAGCTGAGGCACCAAGGAGGAAGCCGCCAAGATATCTTGAGGCAGCAGCGGCAGCGCCAAAGGCGATGGCACTAAGAAGAGCAAGCAGAGGACTTCCAGAGACACTGAGGAGCTGAGATGAAGGCTGCAAGTGACCATTGAGGTCTGCCAGAACAACAGTACCAGGAGCAGCCTGAGACAGCCAGGACTGCCAGAGCAGCAGTGCCAGGAGAAGCCTCAGGAAACCAGGCCCACTGGCAACAGTGCCAGAAGCAGCCTTGGCTAACTAGGCTGCCAGAGGCAGCAGCACCAGGAACAGATCCACAGTGAAAACCTCAAGGAACAGCGAGGACTGCTGTGAGTAGCCATGGGGACATCAGACATCCCATCCCCTCGCTCTCCCAGAACTTCAAATTGTAAATCAAATTGTAAATTTAATTTAATCTTATTCTAATTTCCTAAAGTGTAAATTTCCTAAATCGCAATTGTAAATTTTAATTTAATTTTCATAACCATGAGCGGTTACACAAAGCATTTCACTACATATTGTACCATGTATGATTATGTATGTGATAAATAAAATCTGAATCTGAATCTGAGCCTGGACTAATCACAGACAGTTTGTCACTGAACTAAGAGCAACTGTATACACAAAATGAATGTGTCCATATCACCACTACATCCAGAGGTGTTGGAGGCGGGAATCAGAAAGTCAAAATGGCAGCCATCAGCATGCAATTACCTTTTAATGTTGACACAGCATTTCAGTCATCCAATGAGAGTTGCCATCTCAACCTTGTTGACTCTGCCACGATTGACCTGGGAAAGTGGAATATCCAATGATAGTGCACAGATAATAAGGAACAAACAAAAATAATTTGGTTACTATATTGCCTTCACTAGATATAAATGTAATACTGGTAGTTAATTACATAAATTTAATTTTTCAAATGCAACACTTCGATTGGAAGCAGAAACCAAGTAAACCAGAATCTAATCTCTGAAGAAACTACATCACAACCTTCATGGACTGACCCATCTAATATTAGTAGACAACTACAAATCTTTCTGAGAAAGTGGGATCCAAAGGATTCTTTATGTTTTCTCCAATAATGCCTTTTTAATCTTAGAGTCAAATCAAGCTGGATCAAGATCCTAGAGTAAACAGAAATTGTTGTTTTCCCTCATAATACAATGGCAAATGACCAAATTTTAATGTTTAAACCAGCCTCATATTTATTTATATTTGTAACATATCTTTTTTTAGAAGAGTCTTATTTCTAGCTCAATTTAAAGTTTTTCACCCAGCTGTCCTCAAAGGGAAAGATTTACTTCTCTAGAAGTAGTTAATAATTGCAAATGGTTGCTGATATTTATTTATTTATGTCTTTATTTATTACTCAGATTTCTATACCGCCCCCTCTCCGCAAGGACTCGGGGCGGGTTACA
>JAEANM010011621.1:0-15186 GCA_017656035.1 Myanophis thanlyinensis | reverse complement strand
AACTACATTTCCCAGAAGTCAATCCCTTAAGGGGATAGTTCTTAATTGCTGAACTATTTACCCACAACCAGCACACTGCCATTCACCCTCATTCCATGATATGTTTGCCAATTTGAATTTATTCATTCCACCCCCACCTCCAACTATGGATAAAAATCTGAGAACTAACAACAATATTTTAACCAGAGTTCATCAAGAGTTTTTTCCCCTCTGCCTCTGTTATCCTTGTAACTGCCTCCATGTTCTTCTGCTCTGAGAAGGAATGGCTGATCCAGGGTCATTCACTGAATATTTTGATCGGGGGATTTGAGCATGGATTTTATTAATGGTATACCGTTGATTTTAATGTCAAATAAATATGGAGGGTCTGGACTCCTGGTTTATAACTATATAAGCTGTTTTTGGAGAATTCTCTTAGAATTCTCATAGATTTTGACAGTTTTGAGTTATCTACAACAGACAGTAGTATATCAACCATCTAGACTTCCTATCCCTACTCCTGCCATATGCATTTTGGTCACCCTCCAGTTTCAAAGCCAAGAAGACATAAGCTTTTTATGAGGGACTTATATATCATTATGTTTTCCCCTCTCATCAAAGTCTCCTTAAATTATTTGCCAACCTGGGCCATAGAGAGGATTTTAAAAAATCCTGTTTTAAAGATTAGAAACTCCCCTGTGAAAATATATTGATTGTGCCATTTCTCTTCAGTTTCAAACTTAGGTTCCAATCTTAGTTAAATATTCACTTTCCATGAAATCCTAATTTCCATCTATAATTTAACAATAAATAGAAGGATTAAATATCTAATAAAAGGAGCCATAGAAAGTCTAGATGGCATAAACAGCCAAAGCTGGACTTCGCATTTCAATTTGTTAGGCCAACAGGTGCAAAACAGAACTGAATAGAACTATACATAACAGGTTTTCTTTGTCTTAAGAGCAAATGTAAGCAATAATATAAACACATGTTGTTGTCTATAACATAGTAGAGTATCCTGAACCTGTAGTTTTGTAAACACACTTAGATTCCTCTGGAGCTTCTTTTCCCAAGCTAGCAGTCCCCTGTAATGGTTATTTTCCTGTTATTAATTCATGGGGATATACAAAATAAATAGTCTTATCTTTTTGGCTATTTCCCTTTGTTAGTTATCTGTCATAAAAAAACAAACAAAAAATGTCCCAAATGAGACCAAAGCATTTTGTTGGAATCAAAGCTGCAACTTGAAGGAAGGTCCTATCGGAGATATAAATTTATTTACCTTGATTTCCAACTCACTTCATCCCCAAAGTTTAGGGCAGGCAGCATCAATAATCCAATAACACCTATGAAAAAAAATATCATATGGAAAAGTTTATTGGTGTTTTTTTTCAGGTGGCCTACGTTTAACACCAGCATTCATACATAAACTTTCAATAAATTCTTCCTATGGGGCAGATGGTAGACTATGGCTTGGTGGGGGAGACAAATAGTCTGTCTGGATGGAGCATGTTCTAAGATTGTATCTCTTTTTCTAGTGAGAATTTCCTGCAGGCAGAATAGGGTAGAGAGTGACAGGGAAAATGTTTTAAAGCTCTACAGTATTTTATCCCCACATTTAATCCCTTGTACCATGTGTAATGCCTTCATTAGGAGGTTGAAAGTTAGAGAGTGGGAAATGCCTATTGTTCCTCTCTACACACCTAGGAAATAGGAGCACCCCAGATTGATAAGAGACAGATAAGAGGAGAAAAGGTGGGATAGTTTTCAATACACAGTGGATCTAATTTTAAGGATATTTTTCCCTAGCATGTATCCAATTGCATTCATCCTATTCAGAAAATGTTGGAGATAGGTTATTTAGACAGGTTAACCCAGTTAAATAGTTTTCTAGCAATTGGGTAACAATATTGAAATTCCAACTGAGAAGTGTTCAAAGAAAAAAAGATTTGAATAGGACAGCTTCTCCATGCTGTCTTCAGCATTCTCCCCTGTTTTCATATTTCATCACGACAGTACAGACTGGCATGTATACAAATACATAGGGTCACCTTACTGTTTTTAAATTTAAAAATATATGTTATCTCAAACAAAACGGCATCCCCAGAAGACTACCTTAAAGGGGGAGAGAGGGTAGAAGATTATGAAGCCTGGAGCAAAATTTACTTGGCTGCAGTCATTGAGTGGAATCTTTCTCCATTGCTGCATCTCCATGCTAAAGTAGTCTTTCCTGGATGAATTTTTGCTTGTCATGCAGCTGTTAAATGGCTTTGAATGCTTGCCAGATTAAAAAAAAAAAAGTTAGCAAAAGTTGGCACTTCAGAACAATTAGTAGATGATAAGGAGGGAGGTTATTGTACCTTTTGACTGGGTCTCATCTGTGAACATTCTGCCTGAGCGATATTCTCTTTATTTTAACTTATTTTTGGTGTTTTGAATGATCCTGCTAGACTCTTTGATTTAAAATCTGGGACTTATTGGACTTTTTTTTTTTTTTTGTGCAAACCTTTCAGATTTGATGCACTGCTGGGTTGTTATGGATTCCTTGAGCTTAACTGCTCCAGAGTATTCCACCATGAAAAATGGGGGAATTCTAGGTCATGACTGAAGTGCATGAATGAATTTTAAGGGGAAAACGGAGGTTAAACCTGTCTTTGCGGTCGCAATTTGGGGTTGCATTCATGTTTTGCCACACCCCTGGTTGATCATATAATTTCTTCCATAATGCGTCAATTGCAGACAAATGCTCTGCTGGAGTGAAAACAGAACTACATGTTACAGCAGCCTTCTCAAACGTAGCGCTTTCTCATTTAAAGAATTACATTTCATCCTGTCTCAAGATATGTGGTTGGAAAGATTGTAATATAAGAAATCCGAGGTTACTGCACAAAAGGCAACAGCCCTCCCTGTGTCAAATTCTCCCAAGCCAAAATATGTAGTGAAACTCCCCCCACCCCACCCCCAATGTCTGGATGCCATGATTACCTCCTCTTTTTCTAGGCAGCTATAACCTGACAATTTGAGGACACTGGAGAAGTTTTTATATACTTTAACAGTTAAGAGGAAATTTGATGAGGAACTATGACTTTGGGTAGCTGTCATATACTTTTTTTAACATGAAATCCTACAGAGATTATATGGATGCTTGCTCATCTAAATCCTATTGGGGGGGGGGGGGAATAGAAAGCAGCCCAGAAATGGCTGCAGTATTCTTATAGTGAATTTATAGACACTCTTATATAGTGTCTGTGCTGAGTCTTATATTGTGTAAAAAGTCCTGTTATCTCAATAGCTCTTGTTTTAAAAATGCTAGCTTTTCTTCTGCGAAAGTCTTAAATTAAGTACATCCATTTGAAACCAATTTGGGATTTATGGTTTGGGACTAGAAAGAAGGCATGTTCAAAGAGGTGCATTTGTAACCCTTGCACAGAAGGAGACACATAATAATCTGTACTCTCTTGGTCCAAGTACCACAGCATCAGAGCAGAAGCATTCTGGATTTTGGGATTAGAAGGATCCTGAACATCTGTGTCTCAGTGCAGAGAGAGAAGTGCCTTTATTCACTATGACTGGTATATCCTGAGATTCTCGGTGCTGTGATCAGTAAAACTGGAACAATTCTCCGTTCTCTGAGCTCAACCCTTTAAGTGCTCACTTATACAGAGCTGACGCTCTCGTGTTTTAGAATACACTCCTCAGCACCTTACAACCTGGGCATCTCAAAAAGAACTCATTCCTTCCTGTAAGTCTGAGGCCCTGTTGATTGAGCAGCTGGATATGCCAATACTGGAGAGTCCAATTGTGTCCCCTTAGCCAAAGCCTTTGTCCACCATTTTGCCTCCGATACACAACAGTATCATCCCATCACACCCTGAAATATACATGAAGTTGGCTGAATGCAGATGAAATTGCACCATTTACAGCATTAATATTTCATGCTCTCTCAGCTCCTTGCTTTCTGGCTAAGGAAGACAAGTAACCAGACCCCTCCCCTCTAGACATACTTATTTATACATAGGCAGTGGCTAGTTTCCGATCGCCAGCTGGCCATGGGTGTAACAGCTGTATATATGGATGGATGTGTCTGTATATGTGTGCATTCATGTATCCAGTCCAGAGAATGAATAGGTACTTGGTCAATGCAGGAAATCCCTCTCCTGTGCTATTAGCAGGCAATTTACACTTAAGATTTCTTTCTGTCATTTGGTTTGCAATAAACTTTGCTGATAGGAAACAAAACCAGGCACAATATTTCTGGGTTGAAGGACACAGTATCTTCAGCTTTGCTTTCTGAACACCTAGATTTCAAGGCAGAGTTTGAACTGACTTGCTTGTTTAGCCCATCGTTATTAAGGGTGTCATCATTTTGGGGCTGAGTCCCAAATTCCCAGATAGAGGGGCAAGGAAGACAGTGAAGTAAAAAGAGTCTTATGAGAAGGCAACCAAATATGGGTCAGCTGTGTAGGTGAGATGAGACTAGATGGATGGGGTGTGTGAGTTTAGGTAAGATGTTGAAATATGAAGATGCCAGTTTAAGGAAGAACAAAGTGTTCCCCTGCAGACTGAAAGGGTATAATAGATTTCTAATTTCAGATTATGGTGAAGTGGGGGAGGGGGGATCTTGTTAATAGTTTCAACACTGGCTGTGAGGGAATTCAAAAGGTAGCCCGTATACCTTCTATGCTACTGTAGGTTAATCTATGCATTTTTGGGTGGAGCATTTGAAGGACTAGATAGGGCAAAACAAGCTCAGATTAAATCCCAGGGAGATGGAGTTGCCATCTGTAGCTGACCCAAAGGTGACCTGAATGACTGAGAATCTCCATAGACATTCATCTGTAGATGATTGATTGATCTGGCTTGAACCTAGTTCCTAAATGAACTCTGAGCGTGATCATGCTTATCCCAAGAAAGCAGGTTCATGACCAAAGTCTTCTTGGCTAGGGCTGTGGCCAGGGGACTGTTGCCCAGCTTCAGGTAGTCTGCCACTTCTAAGTCTAGGCTGCCTGTGAAAACAAGTGAGAAGCCGCAAAGAGATTACAATAGCCCAGCTATTAGCAGGGAGGGGCAAGTAGCATTACATCTGTTCCTTGGTCACTGCTCTGGTTGTCAAAAGACTTCTGGGTCAGGTTCAAGGTCCTGCCTACTATCTCTAAATTCCTGCATGGCTTGGACCTCAGATCCCCTCTTCTGCTTATATTTGACCTTGACTGTATATGCATTTCTTTTAGGACTACTAGACTTCCCATTCTACAGGAGATAAAAGGATTGGAAGCTTGAAGTTAAATCTCTTTGGTAGTGGCTCCCATGTTATGAATAGTTTTCTCCTTTTGTTCCAAGGGTCTTCCATTCCACTTGCATTCCAGAGAACTTTAAAAACTTTGTTCTGGCCACCTTTTGATGTACGCTGTGGACCTGGTTTGTCTTAATAAGTTGATTGCAATTAGATTTTGATTGATTGATTGATTTTTCCTTCGTTATGTTTTGCTTGTTATATAAACTATTCTAAATTTCAAGAGTGCGTATAGAACAAATAAATGAACCTACCCCTCATTATTGTAATAATAAAGGCAAAAGTTTATCCTGTCCAGTTGTGTCTGACTCTAGGGGACGGTGCTCATTTCCATTTCTTAGCCGAGGGAGCCACCGTTGTCCGAAGACGCTTCTGTGGTCATTTGGCCAGCATTACAATACATCGAAGCTCACAGAACACAGTTATCTTCCCACCAAAGTGGTACTTATTTATCTATTCGCATCTGCATGCTTTCAAACTGCTAGATTGGCAGGAGCTGGGGCAAGGACAGGAGCTCACCAGGTACTGAGCTCCCAATCAAAATATCTCCTAAACTCGTATCTTTGCAGAGGAGTTAATTTAAGGGACTAAATCAAGTGTGAGATCTGAATAGGCATTTCCTAACTGACGCTGTCTCTCGCCCATCACACTATTGGCATCTGGCAAATCAAATCTTGGCAATCCCTGGGTAACTTCTCTCAACAATAAATGAAATTCTGAAGAACATATTCATTCCATGCTGCAAGTTCATTCCCGTGTGCTGCAAGAGGTAGATTTATGGCCCGGCCTGCCTAATCCCACTGCAATATTTCCAGGGGCATTAATGAGCTCTGCGGGTCTAGGGGGGTTGTTGGCAGAAAATGCATCCTCTACATTGGCAGAACAGATGGATGGATGCTTCCTTCTATATGGTGGACTGAAGGCCACTCATAATCAGCAAATATCCTGCAATAGACAAGTGCATAACTGGTTGTCTTCTCCTGCTTCTCCCTGACTTTGGTTCTTTAGAAGCATAGGAGAGAACAAAGTTGTCATCTTTGTGCTCACCGGGGATGTGGCAGCTAGTCTCCCAAGGCAGTTTGGGGGAACCTAAATTTAGCAGCCAGCTTTCCCTGTCCCCAGCTCCATCCGCCTTCCCCTGTCAATGTGACTAGTTCTTGTTCCCACCGGTTGGGCTCCCTGCTTTGTATGGACGGTGCATTGTTGAGGGTAATGAAATATTCACAGGTCAATGCTTGGCTGAATGATGGCGTGAGCCGTCAACTCCTTCTCAGGGAGACAATTGCTTCCCAGGCGCAACCTCAGCTTCCTGGTGACTGGCATCAGTGTGAAAAGGAGGCCAAATTGAAAAAAAAAACAGCAGAGGCTAAGCCACTTAGAGCTGATCCCCACTTGCATCCAGGCTGAGGTACCAGGGCCAGATTAGAAAGTGGGCAGAAAAAGTTAATCGACAAGCAATGGCTATGTTGGATGCTGGCGTTGGGAAGTCGCAGCAACGCTCGTAAGAGGCTTTGTATAAAGTTAAATTAATGCTAACATTTTAAAAGCCAGCCGCAAGGAAAGCCTCTTTCCAATTTGCTTCTGCATGTACAAGTTGTGTTGGTCCCATTTATGGTTGCAGCCTTTAAAGTTCCAAGGGCTCAAGAGAGGGACATTTCCAATTAGAGTTTCCTCCCCTTGGACCTCCCAGGAAAAAGCCGGTGGGAAAGAAGGTTGCTCTTTTCTTGCAGCCCTTCTACTTCCTTTGTGATGTGCTGAGATTTGCACAAATGGAGTGGCTGTGGGGCACTGAGAAGTGGGGAGGGGAAGGAGCTTTGGATGAAAGCTGCTGTTTAATAGGCTTTGAGCTGGGAACATAACACTCTGAGTGTAGGTTTATCTGGCAGCCAGCTTTATTCTGGCACAGACCCAGCAAACACAGGCAGGGACTCCAGCATGTGTGTGAAACCCTTGACCCATCGCAGTATAGACAAATTCCAGTTTTCATTGTCTACCGCCACCACCACCACCAGCACCATCTCCCAAGCCTAGCAAAATCCCTGTAATCTACAGAGTAATTTCCTTTCCAGGAACTACCCTTCCCCATTTCCCTAGGGCCTATCCAAGTTGCCACCCAGTTACCCGGTGCACCTATATGCATATATACGGCCTCTTTTCAGGCATGCCCAAATATGCTAGCTATTGGCATCGATGCAAGGTATTGTTGCTGTATAAGCAATTGTTTCTGCTGGCTTGAGTATTAGCTGAATTTGTTTGCAGTTGTGACATCCAGGGGAGGTGAGAATGAAGAACAACACATGGCTTTGATTTGCTAAAAGGAAAGGGAGCTACGGATTCCCCAATTCAGCACTTCCTCTTCCATTCAAAAGGAAGGTGATTTAATCTCCAATAGCAAAGAAAACTTACCCAGGCAATACTGCAGGCAACCAGCCTCCTAGTTATAGCAGGATGCCCGTTAGCATGCCAGGATATCATCACCCAGACAGATGCTAACTTTAAGCGCTTGGCAGCTGTGGGACCAATTTAAATGAGACAGGGAGGGGTGCACCAGAGGCTGCACAGGTGCGTTCTTCTAGATTGCCTGGCACTGAATTGAAGGTTTAGAAGTCATCCCCCCCCCCCCCGATCTTAGCAAGAGAGTCTGCATTTTTGACCATGACTGTCATTCATGATCATGCGGGGAGGGGTTGGGGAGGAGTTCGGAGCAGCATATAATGGTGTGTGCATGACAACATCATCATGCAAATCCCAGGTACATGGCACCAGATTTGCGGCGTAGGAGCAAATGGCAACATTTATGTGACAGCCTCACACTCTGCTGAGAACACGGCTGCTTCCGAGACCCTCTCTGCTTTGTATGTCGAACTCTGTGGCCACAGCTCACGCTAAACCAGGTTAGGCAAGCCATGGGTGCCTTTGACCTCACGGTGTTGGAGGGAGAGATCTGATTAGATGGCCAAGAGGGAAGATTTCAAGGTTGATTTTCTTTTTTTTAATTAAAATTTTAATTTTACCTTCAGGGCACAGACCTTTACAGAATGCCAGCAAAGAGAGAGCTCTTGCCACCAAGCGATTGCCACCTAAATCAACTGCAAGGGGGGAGGCTGTGTGGATGAATGGGACACAGATGAAGAAAGAGTACATGTGGGCAATTCAGTGACATGCCCTTAGTCTCCGTGTCCCTGGGCAGTGAAAGAAGAGGAACCTTCAGCCCGTTTAAGGAATGAGATTGGAAATACTATCGATAAATACTGTACTGCTAGGACAGCAGCTCAGATAAGAGCCAGACTAATTTGTTTGTCATCTTTTAAATGACAGCATGCTTTTATGGTTGCTCGGCTCATTTTTAAATCTCATTCTGACAATAACTCTGGCAGAGACCGACTAAGAGATGGCTGATTGATACGGCCAGAGGTGGCCAGATTACGGCACGGTCTTTAGATATGACCCAGGGGAGCTTTTCCTCCAGCCCTCAAGCAATACTCAATCTTCTTCGTCCACCCTTTCCTGGTCCTCCTTTCAGCGGACTAGGAAAGTGAACTATTCCGTCTCCCTCTCAACCTGCTTAAAAAAATAAGTCATAAAATCTGGGAGGCTGGGAATAGGTTTCAGGTTGGTTGCTTCGGCAGTGAAAGCTTGGGAGTGGTGAGCTGAGGGCAGATGCCACAGCTGTAGTTAGTCATTACCAGAGGCTGGTCTCTACAGCCTCTTTGGAGACTGATGTTGGGACTGTTGCACTGATAGGAAGCCAGCCCAGCTGGTGGACAGATGGCATTTTGGTGGCATAGGCATGCAGGATGTTAACTGACTGACCCGCCATTGTCATGTCCCATGTATGTTCAGGACTGCACAGCTTTGACCTCCATGCTACTTTAGTGCAGGGATGTCAAACTTGGGGCCCATGGGCCAGATGTGTCACGCTCTGGCCATGCCCACCCCCGATTTAGCAAACGGGAGAAAAATCGTGATATGTCATGTGAGGACAATGTGACATCTCGAGTTTGACTTCCCTGCTCTAGTGCTTTCCAATTGAATGAGGATGTGAATCCTCACACCGGTTATCACAATAGCATTCAAATTTACCTCAGGCCGAGAAAAGGCATGAAGGCTCCCAAACAGAAAGACTTCCATTTTCTTCATGTGAAACAAGGGGGAATCAACTGTGTGATATGGCAAGAAATTTTGCTTCTCCATCCAAACTAAAGACATTCCTTGGATGCTCAGGAGGTCTTTATTTCAAGACCAGCAGCCTGGTTTAAATGCAGTTATCCTAGAAGACCTGGGTGGTGCCTTGATATTTGCATTGTGAAGTACAACTTCCTTGAGATTTAAGGTCATGGACTTTTCTTTTTTTTTCCCCTTCCCAAAATAAAAGGAGGAAATGTTAAAAATGGAGCCATCAAGCAAAAGGCGACAGGCGCCACCAGCAAAATGCGGCGTCGGCAGGAACCATCCCCACTCGCTAAATGACTTGAGAGGGAATGGCCCCATGTTTGTGCTGAGGTGGCAGAGACCAGCAGGGAGAGAGCAATCCAAGCAAGCCCAAAAACTCCATTAATTAAAGAAACTCGTTAATGAAGGACATTTAATCAGTGCAAGATTAGATCCAACTCTGAGCATTGCCAACAAGGCAGATGAGACAGCTTGGTCCAGGCGCTGCAGAGCCATCCAGAGAGCAGAATGTCCAGCTCCAGTGGGTGGATAAGAACCAGCAAACGGGCAGGAATAAGTCCGAAGGGAGATTGTTGCCAGGAAGGGGGTGGGGGTGGGGGGGAAATCCAGTGCAGGTCTCATCTGGAATGGCTGCCTGGTCATGTAGCAGAGGCTCTACTTTTTTCTCTTTCACACGGGAGATGCATGAAAATGAAAAGTGGAGTGCAATTGCACGAGTCCTTTGGGGCTGTATTTATTTCTTGTGTTGCTTCATCCTGCCCGTTCCTGATTGACCATTTCCACTTGAGAGAAGACAGAAGTCTAACGGGAAAAGCAGAAGTTGGGAGAAGGGAGCCAGGCGTGAGCCAAGATATCTCTAGCATCCAGACATCGTGTCAGCTCTTTCCACCTACCAGCAATTCTGCTGCCTGCCTCTGCTTGTCCTTAGAGGCATTTGAGAGCCCGGAGGCTGCACTTTGGGTGGATGGAAAAGGCATTTAATAGGAAACAAGGTTCAAGAAACTGCAGGGGCATTTGGGATGGTGGCACTTTCAGCTGAATGATGAGGCAGCCAAAATCCTGCAGTGACAGAAAGTATTATATCAACTCAAACGTTCAGTTGACATTGTTTCTAAATGTTCTCCTATGTTAAATATATGTGTCTACATCCTTGCCTCGTTCTTCTGCACTGGGGACCTGGGAATGGCTGTAGAATTCCAGAGTCTCGGAGGTGGTATTAGAGGATGGCATATGTTGAGAAGTTTATGCACATGAAATAAACCTGTATTCTAAAAATTGGTGCAGGAGAGTTGAAACAATGATTCTTAACTTCTTTGTTGTTCTGGAATAAGTGAGTATTTCTGTTTTGTTGGCCTTTCTGCTTTGGAGGCTGGACAGGCAGCTCTGGGAGCAGGATGTATTTACGCAATTATGTTTTCCTCTGATCTTAGCTACCCCGGTGAGATTTCTTTCCATTAATCTCACTGATAGAACACCACATGGTCAAGAAAATGCTCGTGTGTTCTTCCAAAGCTACACTGAAGCAGCAGTTTGGTGAAAGTTAAATGTGTTCGTTCTCTTCAGGGCAACCATTCTCATGAAAGCAAAAGACAAGAAAGAATGGTAGGTTTACAAGTCAGTGGTGGATGTGTGCAAGAGAACCCAGAGATTGTGGAAAACAGAATGGGAGGCATTATTGTCATTTAGAGAGAGGGGGGGTTGGTGTCTGATGGAATACAGTGGGTGGAAGGGATTTCCTGCAGGAGCAAACCTCAACACCCTTTCCTTAATCACCGGAGTGTGGATCAGAGGAGAAATGAGTAGGAAATCAAGAGGATAGGCACCCCAATCCTGACATTACATTCAGCCCATGCACATAGCATGATAGTGCCATTATTCCCTTGCCAGGAGATTTTTCACTTGGAAATACAGATCGAGCCACCGAGATGCTTTGGAGATCAGGAGAGCCTAAGAAGAGATTGATCCTTAGGCCAATGAGTGCTGCTGAGGCCGGCCAAAGGATTAATGGAGATTATTTGTATTTCACAAGAGAAATTTGAACCTGCAACAACATTAGATGTTGAATGGGGTACAGTTGTATCTTTTCTTTCTGGCTCCTTGCTCACCAACCAACCACCTCACTTCCCCTTCCTGTTCTGCAGTTAAAGAAGTTTCCGTGTTCTCTAGAAATTATGGAAATGCTGAATTCTGTTTCTGAATCTCCCGCATGGCCACCATTTGCCATCATATCCCATCTTCGCTATCTGGTTACTGTGGTTTTCAATAACTTAACTGTGTGACGGCAAATCAGTCAGTCAATCTGAGTGACACGTGCAAAAGCCATTTTTTCCTGAGTTACAGTTCCTATTTATGCTATTTCCTCTAATTCTAGACTGTCAACCCACCGGTAGTTATACTGACAATCACTAATTTCAAAATATTTAGTAGTTCTGCCCGATGTATGTGTCATATAAGCTGAATGAACCATAGTTTTCAGTGGAGATGGCAAAGAGACCTTTTTCTACAGAACAAGGAAACAGCTTCAGAAAATAGTTGTTAATGAAAGGAAGAAAGCCAGAAAAATTGGGAGAGAAAACCATGACAGACCAGAATGTGTTTTGGTCTAGCTTTATGCTAAGAAACCTGGTTGATTCAAAAACAATATATAGGCATTGCAAATATTGAAATATTGTTCATAAATGCAATGTGATGGAAGATATTCATCAGCAAGACAATCTCATTTTGTGTGGTCTAAGTTGAATTCGTTGGTTAAAAATTGAGTAATGATGAAATTAAGGAAAATTATAAAAATTTAATAGTCTGATACATATTTTTCCATTTTTTTTGTTGCTGCTTATATTAGAATTAGGTACAATTTAGATGGGGTGGACCTTTTCATGTTAAGCTTAGCTGAAGTGTTTTTTCACACTTTCTTGTTTCCTGCAATTTTTGTCTTTTTCCCCCTATTTTTTTTTCATCTGTGTGTGTGTTTTCTGATTATCTAGGCTTTTTTTAATGAAACAGCTAATACTTTTGATTTAAAAAAAAATCAGGAGGAAGCACTTCGATTCCATTTGTATAGAAACATTCTTAATGCATACTTCTGTATATTGATCAACCATCCTTCCTGTTCACAATTATGGACATTTCCTTCTTTATTTTTACAGATTTTAGGTGAAATATTTCTTTATACCTTTTCTTACATTAGACGTGGAATTCTCACAGGGCAATAGCTACTCAGGCATAAAGAAATTTGACCATGGTTTAGGTTTAAATGACGACCCATCTCTTCCTTACGCCAGCCTAAAACAACTATGTAAAACAATCTACGGTATTTTGTTGCGTAACGTTGCTGCCTCCTCAGTTTATTTGGTTTCGGATCATGGAGACTAAGAAAATTTTAATTATGTCACTTTCAATAATGCATTTTTCATCTGTTCTGTACCTTTCTAAATAAATGTGGGGTGAAATGTGACTTGATATTACCTCATGATCTGGCTTTTGGTCTTAAATGGGATAGGATCACATGCCATTTAATTTTTCATTTCACTTTCTTTAAGTCTGTATTTTTTTATATACATCTTGTGATTTTGGGGGACAATAAGAATACTAGAAATTGACCTATCTGTTTTATATTGAATACCTTGGCAATCTAATTATATACTAGTTAGTTTAGTTTATTGATTAGCCTATAGGCCATATTAAAATATAGAGTTCCAAATACAATTTATTAGTAAAATCCTATAAAACAATTTGAAATGAAATTGGAGTGAAATATAATAATTTAATATAGAGATGTAAAATATGATAAAATTATATTTCAGTGTCACCCCACAATCTATCCCAATCAGACCCAGATATGCTGATTTCAGCGCTGTATTAAATGTCATTTTCAGATTCTGGCCACATATAAGGTATGTTGTTTTAATATGGGGTTCCCAATGGGCCATTTGTTTTAATATATGAACCAAGGTCTCTCACCCTCTTATACAAACACCAATCAAATAGTATGTGAGCCCACTCTCCTACCTCTACCGCTCCACAAATGCAGATACATCCATTATATGTTATAAATTATAAACTAAAGTTTCAGATATCCAGAAAAATTGCTGCCTGTTCTGGGAATTCTAGAACCATTGTTGTTTTTACCTATGGCATATACAGGTAGTCCCCGACTTATGACCATAATTGAACCCAACATTTCCATTGCTAAGCAAGAGAGTTTTTAAGAGAGTTTTGCCCCATTTTATAAACTTTCTTACTACAGTTCAGTGAATTGCTGCAGTTGTTAAGCTAGGAACATGATTGTGAAGTGAATCCGGCTTCCCCATTAACTTTGCTTGTCGGAAAGTCATAAAATGTGATCATATGGCCTCCAGGACACTGCAACCATCATAAATATGAGTCAGGTGCCAAGCATCTGAATTTTTATCACCTGACCATTGTTTTCAGTGCTGTTGTAACTTTGAACAATCACTGAATTCAAGGTTATAAGTCAAGGACTACCTGTATATATAAAGTATTTTTCAATGGAAGAAGAAATTTTCTTCAGGTTGAACTTGACATATCCATGTAGTCTTCTTGATGTCAAGATGGCAGGGTGCCTGAACATTCTTCTGGGATGTTTTTTTGTTCCAACTCTCTAGCTTGCTCCAGGAGTTTCTAATGATTTCCCATCAAATTATTAGATATTCTGAGTCTATCTATTGAAGAAAGACCAGTATTTCTCAGTCTTGGCCATTTTAAGGTGTGGACTTCAACTCCCAAAATTCTCCAACCAGCCTTGCTGGCTGGGGAATTCTGGGAGTTAAAAGTCCACACATCTTAAAATGGCTAAGACTGAGAAACACTGAGTTAGACTGTGATTAGTTGGGTGCTGATCTCTGCTGTAGACCAAAGTGGTGTATAATAAATGAATTCACTTCAGAAAAAAAAAGAAAAAAAAACCCAGGTTGGTGCTATGGAAAAAGTCCCCGTGTCCAATGTATTGATTTGAATTTGGGCAGATTCACAACCTTTAATGATTTTCCTTTATAAAAAAATCAACTTTAAAAAAGAATGATTAAAAATACCTTCTTTCTCCTTACTCACTCAGTAAGGAAGACTGTAACTGTAAACAAACTTCCAAATACTTCCAAAGCTGATAACAGAGACAAGCCTGTATTCGTGACTACCTTCATTCCAGTCTCATCTGGACTCTGCTGAACTTCCAGTGTATTTTGATGCATCTGGAAATGTTAATTCCATCTCTCTCATTTGGGAACATCACTTAATGGTTATGGCATTAATGGCATGGTTATCTTCAGCAAACATGGCATTGAGTTTTGTCATGGCCCAGTCCCTTTTGCATAGCACTCTCATTTGGGTAATTAGAGTAGAGCTTGTGCCGAATACTTGCAGCTGATTTTTTTTCTCTGTGAGTTCCCCTGTTCCTGGATCTTCGGTAACCCAGATTGGCTGCTCCTGCACTTCTTCCATTTTACATTTGAGTGGATGTTGATCTTACTGAATAGAGATAAAGCTAATTCAGAGGGAGGGCAAGCGCTGGCCTCAATATAAATTATCTTTATTTCTTTTTTGTTGCAAAGCCAAATCTGATTGGCCAAGTGAAGTTCAATTCCAAATTTTATTGGTCACATACACAATCATACATGGGTACGATATGCAGTGAAATGCTTACGCAAGCGCAGGTAAGTTAAGGTAGGAAGGGAGGGCTAGGGGTAGCTGGGAAGGTGGGAATCAGATGCAATCATGGATCTTGG
>JAEANM010011620.1:0-15187 GCA_017656035.1 Myanophis thanlyinensis | reverse complement strand
CTACAGAGGGTGATACGCTCAGCTGAGCGCATCATCCGCATCAAACTCCCTGATCTGCACTCCATCTACAACAAACGATGCCGAACCAAAGCTATGAAGATAGTGATGGACCCCAGCTATCCCAACAACAGACTATTTGCTACAATGTGATCAGGAAAGCATTTTCGCTCCCTGAAGGCAAACACAGAAAGAATGAGGAAAAGCTTCTTTCCAAAAGTAATTCGGACACTAAACCAGGAACCACAAGCACACTCAGGACTACAAGATCCATGACTGCATCTAACTCCCACCTTCCCAACTACCCCTAATCCTCCCTTCCTACCTTAACTTACCCGCGGTTGCGTAAGCATTTCACTTCATATCGCACCATGTATGACTGTGTATGTGACCAATAAATTTGAAATTGAATTGAATTGAAATTGAATTGAATAGAATAGAATTCTTTACTTGCCAAGTGTGATCTGACACTCAAGGAAATTGTTAAAAAAAAAAAAGAAAGTATCTTGGCCATATTGACAAGGGTTTTTTTAAATGATATTTTGCAGACACTCTTGAAGGCAGATCTTCTGGAACACAGCTTGATTTATATGCTGGGGTTTACAAAAACTGGGAGCACTAAATTGTGTGCCTGAAGTATATTGGATTTTGGGTTTGAATGGCAACTGGCTGAATTATGATTACATCACTTCCAAGTAAAGTGGCGATCTCTTTATCTATTAACTACTTTATAGATTAATCCATAAAGAGGAAACTATTCCCGTCTAAAGTGCTGGACAGAGGTGACTCTTTCTTGATTTATTACAGGTTCCAAATTGAGAAGACAAAGTAAACAAAAGTCTTCCGCTTTCTTACAGGCCATCTAACAATCTCAGCTAAATTTAATCCCAGTCTAAAAGAAAATCAACCTCAATTTGTCAATTAAAAAAAAAAACCCACATGATTTGCTACGATATACATATTTTATGCTGAGCAATGTGATGCCCCAAAAAACACACTTTTGTAGATATTTTGAATCAGAAATTTGGGGATTTGAGTCAGAGATTTATTTGTAGATCTGAAAATTCAGGCAACCAATTTATGTCAAACCGCAATTATTCAGACTGAAAGCTCTGATTTAAAAAAAAAACCCGTTCAACTGATGTGGCAAAAAAAAAAAAATCAAACAAAGATCTTCAGGACCTCTGAGGAGACTCTACAGCAAAAATAATTTGTATTTTATAAAAATCATACAAAATGTCAGGCAAGGCCAACCTACAGCAGCAACCATGGCAAAAAGTTACAGATGATATTTACCACTGCAGCTGGAGTATATATTGACACCGAAATTGCGCATTGTGTGGGTTTCTCTTTCCATTCAGCTCAGAAACCTCACCCCATTGTTTTGAAATCCTGCAGATCTATAGATAGAATATATTGTGCATTTCTCATAACAAGTGGGAACCCCTGAATGGAAAACAAGGAGCTAATGATTTTTCCAGACTCTTCCACAGATGGTTCTAGAGAGGAAGTTATTCAACAATGACCATCCAGAAAAAAAATGATCGAGAATGATTTTGTTTTCTTTTTCTAATCGTATTTGTTTATATTTGCATGCAAACAGACACACACAGACACACATACAATTTAGTGATTGTTTGAGATATCTTTAAAATACATGCAGACACAACTATATTCTTCTATGGTTCATAAAGAAAGAAAAAATAAAAATAAAAGCTAGAAAAATATTTGGGAAACTTTAAGCAGAAGGGTTAGCTGCTTTACACCAACACTAATACACAAAAAATTTTTATGAGTGCTAAGCAGGAACTTAATTCCCTTTATACACTTGAAACAGAATATTCAATGAATCATTACGCAAATATACTGAGGTATGAAAGGCCTAATAAATTAATAGCTTCTTGACTAAAATAGCTGCAACAATAAAATATTACATATTAAGGATGACCTAAGTAAAGTAATGATGATAATAAATTGCATTAAAAAGGTCATTGATTGTATAGCATTATCTGATTCATTCTGAGGGAAAACTTTACTTGTTCTAGTGATATAGTTTTTCCTAATATTAGGCATTGCTAAGCTGTGTCATTAGCCCTTGAATTAATTATAGCATTTTAAATGTATGATGTATCACCCTGCCAACAAAAGTGCATATAGTCAAGGCTGTGGTTTTCCCAACTGAAATGTATGGCTGTGAAAGTTGGACCATAAGGAAGGCTGAACGCCAAAGAACTGAGATCTTTGAACTCTGGTGCTGGAGAAGACTCCTGCGAGTCCCTTGGACTATAAGGTGATCAAATCAGTCAGTCCTAGAGGAGATCAACCCTGCTTGCTCTTTAGAAGGCCAGATCTGAAGATGAAACTCAAATACTTTGGCCACCTAATTAGAAAGAAAGACTCACTGGAGAAGAGCCTAATCCTGGGAACAATTGAGGGCAAAAGAAGGTTACCTCCCTCTTTCCTTGTTTGCTTTTTGTTTTGTTTTCCTCTTAACATGTCTTTTTAAAATTTCCTTCCAAATATTTTTAAATAACATACAACTCATATTTATCATATTAATAACCAAGTATCTTCTCAAGGTTTTTTTCAACTGTAAAAGCCCATTTAATTCATCAACACCCTGCCATTATTATTTTTTTACAAATAAGTGAAGGTGACAAACCTGTCCAGCACACCTTCCACCTCCTATTTTCCCACAACAACAACAACCCTGTGAGATGGACTCAGCTAAGAGTGCATGACTGGTCCAAAGTTATCCAGCTGGCTTTTAAGGCAGGACTTGAATTCCTGGCTTCCTACTTTCTAGCCTTCATCTTCTTCTTTCGGCTGTTCCCGTTACGGATCGCCACAGCGAATCACCTTTTTCCACCTAACTAGCCTGGCACCTTCATAATATGTTTTATCCTTTTTGACTTCTCTCTGTTGATCTAAAACTTGAAGGTGTACCAAATTATTTTGGTTTTTCCTCCATTATTTTGGTTTCAACTCCATTAGTAGTTGACGTTTTGGATGTACAGTAGTTTCAGACAAATCTGAAATCTGCAGTGGTGCTCTTACCATATTTTTTTTTTAAATGTGCTTGATATTGTAGAATGAACAATTTGTAAAAATGGTTTAAATATAGGCTTTCTTCTCCTCCTCACCCCACTCCGATTTAATTAACTGGGTCAGTATGATTATGTGCTACTAAGTTGATGTCAACTCTTAGCAACCACACAGATTTTCTCCAGGAGACTGTGTTCACTACCTAGTTTTTCAGGTTTTTCAGGGATACACCCTTAATTACTGTAATTGAATCAATCCATGTATTGTTGGTTATCCTTTTCCCTTTCCCACCATTATAGACTTCTCCAGAAAGCTAAGTCTTCATGTAATATGTTTACAGTATGATAATTTGATCATTTGTGTCTGAAGTAAGAAGTCAGGGTTGGCATATTTAATGATTCATGTGTTGTTTTCTTGTTTATTTGTGGCATTCTCAGGAGTTCTCAGCCAAACTTCAAAAGCATCAGTATTC
The DNA here is from genome assembly GCA_017656035.1 of Myanophis thanlyinensis. NCBI lineage: Eukaryota > Metazoa > Chordata > Lepidosauria > Squamata > Homalopsidae > Myanophis > Myanophis thanlyinensis. The sequence goes on along the minus strand of JAEANM010011620.1, from coordinate 11,673 downwards.
TTTTTATTTTGTTTCCGTAAAGTCCAACTTTCATTTCCATAGAATCACAAGAAAAACCACTACCTGAACAATTCTAATCTTTGTAGGTATAAAATGTTCCAGCATCTGAGCACATTGTCCAAAGGCTACTTATTGTCCAAAGGCTTCATTGCTACTCCAGTGCTAATATATGATGTATTTCTTGAAACTGCAGGTGCCTTTACTGTTGATAGTTGATCCTTAAAGATAGAAGCTATCCACCACTTTCCTCTAAGGCTGATTGCTGTACTTGTCATTAGTTTGGTCTGCTCTATATTTAATCTTAATTCCATTTCTTTCATAGTGCTCCTTCGATTACTAGAGCTTGAGATAATTTATATTTCAGCTATCAGAGCTGTGGCATCAGAGCAGTGATAATTAGTGTCACAATGCAGATTACCAATATTTTTTCCACCACTTCTAAAATCACACTCATCTTCCAATCCAACTTCCTTCAATATATGGTCCATATATAGTTTGACTAAATAAGGGGAAAATACAGGTAATCCTTGATTTATCCTTGATTGTTGTTAAGCGAGCTATGCCCCATTTTACGACCTTCCTTGACAAAATTGTTAAGTGAATCACTGCAATGTTAAGTTGTTAAATGAAGCCAGCTTGTCGGAAGGTCGCAAAATGTGATCACATGACCCCGGGACACTGCATCCGTTATAAATACAAACCAATTACCAATCACCTGAATTTTGACCACATGACCATGGGGATGCTGCAAATGTCCTAAGAGTGGAAAATGATCATAAGTCAGTTTTTTCAGTGCTGTTTTAACTTTGTATGGTCACTAAATGAACTGTTGTAAGTTGAAGACTACCTGTATAGGGTTCTTTGTCAACCTGGAGCTAGTCTGTTCACCAGGTTCAGTTTATAACTATGGCTTTCTGATCTGGGTAGGTTTGAGTGAGGACAATGGGATGTTCTGGGATTGCTATTTTCCTATTTTCCCTCGCTTGAGTCAATGTCTGGTACTCTAACCACAAAATATCTCTTCATCAAGGTTACTCATTATCACCTCTTATTATCAATTTGATATCAGAAACAAAGTCACATATGTGAGATAGGCAGCTATATAAATTGAGCGAATGAATAAATCAGTCAATAAACAGATTGTGTACAATGACAAACCGTGGCCTATGAGCCATAATAGGCAACTCTTTTACTGCAATTTATGACGTTGACTTTGCAAGCAAGCAAGCAAGCAAGCAAGCAAAGGAATTGTGCACTATGAAACTTCTCTTTACAGCAAAAAGGGGAAATCTCTTTTGAAATAAGCTTGACTTCTGGTGATTTCACGGTTACATATATCCATTTTTGCTGGTAATAATACTTAAGTGGTTTGCCTTGCTTCTGTTCTTCTGAGCAGAAATAACTTAGCTTCTTTCTCCCTTTTACTGATGTATTCTCTCTTTTGAGGAATGGCATGTTAGATATTTGCCATTTGTAATCTCAACCCTTCAGAAGCTCAGTACCAAATACTTTAGTAGAGTATAATATTCATTTCTATATCTAGATAACCCAGTATGGTTTGATAGCCTTCTACAAATTTTGCTGTAAATAAGTATATTAATAGCCTATCCGGAATACCAAATAATAAATAGTTAGCTGCCTGGATTTTTGAAAACAGAGTTACTGTATCTATGATGTATCTGACCATATTTACAATCATTTCAGTGCAATTTCAGTCGAGTTCAAACAGAAAGAGAGAGACACATGCAATTTTATTGTGCTAGATTTCACCATGTCAGCACTAGGATCCTGCGTCCTATACTAGTCAGGATATAACTTAGACAAAGTTTTACTAAGTTCCATTTCTTTCTTTTCAACTTTACCTCTAACTATAGCTTTGTATAGATATCATTGGAATATTTATTTCATTCAATACATTTATATGGCTGCCTCTCTCATAAGCTTGGCTCTGGATAAAAGGTTTGTAAACAGAATAAAAACATAGTAAAACAATCAAAATTAAAAACAGAAATAAAATCACATCCAATAATAGCTAAGAACAATAATTTAACACAAGGATGACCAAAAATGAGTTGTCAGGGCCTATTCATACTATTCATACTGTCAGGGTCCCGACTGTTCTTGACTTTTGTTCTACTCTCTGTTATTTATTATAAACAAAAGTTTGGGGAAAAGGTCAATATCTGGTTTGTTGTTGAGCTCCCCTTTGGGGAATCTTGGAAGAACCATATTTTTTTGTAGTGAGGTTATATCAAGAACCTCAAAGCCAGTCTTGGCTGATTCCACATTTGAATCCAACTCCTTTTTATAATTAATAAAAATAACACAATAAAATTGTTAAAAACCAGAAACATTTAAGAAGAACAAGAGCCTTCATGGTTCAATTCCTGAAGCAAGGTCAATGAAGATAAAACAATGGGAGCTTCGGAGCTTTTAATTAACAAAGGCTTGGATTATAATTATTCATACTTCAAAAGAAAGTGAGTAATTTAAAGGTACACATTCTCAATAAAAAAAATTTCATATCCATGTTATCCGTAACTTTAGACTTTGAAATTTACAGTATTGTTGGCATATTAGAGACATGTTTAAAAAAAACTATTGGTATTGCACAGTGCATATGTGAGGAATGTAATTTCACAGCTCACTATTCTGAAAAAATAGTAGAAAACCTCTAAGGAAGACAGCCCCATCAGTTACATACTGCTTAGAGTAGAGGAAGAAATATTTTTAAAAACTGAAGCCAGAAGAATAACTATTCCTGTCTAGAATCTCTATATTCCTCTATATCTCTGTCTGTCACCATCCATCCATCCATCAGTCCGTCTGTCTATCCACTCATCCATCCATATACTCCAAAAGAAGCAAATCCAGAAAACACTGCTACAAAACCCAAAGTAAAACCAACAAATGCTTTAAAACAAGAACGATTAAAAATTACTCCTTTAAGTACCTTCAAAACAATTAGAAGCATTGTCATTTGAAGATTTATATTAGGTACATTTGGAAGTGACTTCTTCAAGCAGAACAAAAGCTTGCTTTTAATAAAAAGATAATGCTGAGACTTTTAAGAGTCTTACCTTAAATTTATGCACAGTGTAAGCATGTGACTTGAAAATATGTTTGGTGACGTGCTGTTGTATTTATTTCGAATTTATACTATGAAAGACGTTAGCCCTGATAAAACAATGTCTTTTATTTATTTTATTTTTTCCAATATGACTCATACAAAGGGTCATCCACAATGAAACATACATTTCCACCCTTTTAACTTACATATTTATAGTTCCTTATCTCTATATCTTCTTTAAGCTAAACATTTCTCATATGTATCAACACTTTGATATGTATCACTGGTCCAATTTCTTTCTTTCATTAACATACTCAACACGTTTTCATAAGGAACTTTCAGTTCTTTCTCCCCTTTCTCTTCCTCTTCTCTCTCCCTCTCCCACTTCCTCGATACCTCCCTCTCTTCTCTCCTTCTTCTCTTCCTCCTTTCCTCCCTCCCTCCTTCCTCCTTCTTTTCCTCTCCCTATCTCCTTCCCTCTCACTCCTTCTCTCGCTACTTTTTTGCTTCCCTCTCTCCTGTATAAAACAATGTCTTGAAGGGTGCAATGCATTAAGGATTTAATCATCATAGGAAAAAAATAGTTTGCGCCAAACAGTATAATTAAGCCTATGTATGAACATACAGATGCAAATGTTTTCATTCTCTGTTGCCTTTGTATTTGTTTCAATGGTTCAGCAATCTCTTGAAATAAATAGATCTTGGGACAGGGTTCATAAATTCAGACATCAATAGTATATACCTTACTGTGGTTTGCAAGTAGCTTTAAAGTTGCTTGCTTGATACCTGGCATGGTTCACCATAAGCATGCTGTGTGATTGGCAGAAGCACAGATGTATTGCATAGATAATTTGTCATAATACCTGAGCAGTGTTTCGACAGGGACTTTCAAAATCATGCCGGATCCTAGAAAGGCTAGTTGGCACATTTCAGTCTTCATGCAATCAAAGCACACGGAGTGAAGTTGATTTTGAACTTGATCTAAAAATGGCTTGCGTATTTTTAAAAAAAACATGCAGAGAAAAATATCTGTTTTTACTTTCTCCTTAAGTGTGCTAAATTTTTGTCATTCTTTCAGTTTATCGCTGAATGGCACTGTGTTATTTATTATGTGGTATCCAGAATCTTTAAAAAAAAAAAAATGTATGAAAGGAATCATTTCATCTTAAACAATCATTCTTTTTATTACTCTTTATTAGGCAACGGTCCATCACAAAATACAGTCTCTTGTTACAATCTATATATGCAGAATACATTGGTAGCTCTTGTTGAACAAGCATTCATTTAGTGTCTGAAGTTAAGATGGCACTAATTGAGGGGTGTTTCTAGTGGGTTTTCATGGATATATAGTTGCTGTAGTGTCATGATTTGGCCACTTGGAAATTGGTTCACAGTTATGACATTGCAGCATACCAATGATCAACATTTGTGACTTTCATTGCCCACTTCTGACAAGCAAAGCCAATGGGGAAGCCAGCAGGCAATCGTAAATTGCAATTAGCGTTCTTCAGCAAGAACTACCTGTATTACCATTTGGCTTTCCCATACACCAAAAGCCAATAGTCAAACATCCAGAAAATAATACAAAAGGCAAAGAGATACACAAATATGCTGATCTTAGCCCCCAAGTGACATATTACTTCCTACTGTTGCAAATGTGAAGAACACTCTCTCCTAAGTCTACATCTGAGAAAATGAGTAGGTTGATACAAGTAGGTTATTCATCCATTGTACATTTGAATATTGTACATGTCGAATCCAACTTTGAATGGAGGACTACAAGTTCCCTATCTTTAAATAAAAACTTTCTAAATTAAACTATGCAAACCTAGGCACCTTATATTGCAAACAAGAAAATACTTAAAACAAAATCGAAAGTAAAAGTAGACCAAATTTTATTTAGATTTATGGTACACATGGGCATATATCTGTATGTAGAACTGACTGTGCCATTTCCTTTACATTAAGTGAGAAAGTAAGAAAATATGAGCCAGAGATAGTAAATATATAAGAAAAAAAGAGATGGAAATACAGCAAAATTTAGTTGGTGCTATTCATTATGATTCTCCATAGTTTTCTTCCCATCACCAAATATAGCTTTCTTTTGTTGTTTAAACTTCTTGCCTTTCTATCAACTACATGGAACAACATTCTTGATTGTCTTCTTCTTGACTTATTTACTATTCCTTCATGTATTTATCTTCTAGTTCCTTGTTATTTTTGCCAAAATCATCTCAACATTTTTTCATATCATAATTCAGTTTTAGAATCCATCCACATTCATTCAGCACCCACTCATATTTGCCTCCATCTCTTCTGGTTTCTCCATGCATCTTTAGTATGCCATTCAACATACTTTTATCGTACCATATATGCACCCTATATTCACTTCCATTTAATAAAGTGGGCAGAAGCACAGTTTTACATAGAGATACTCGTGCTTCTTTCAACAAACATTAATTCTTCACATCTTTCCATGAAAATCTTCACATATAAAAATTTCCCAAGTATTCATCTATTTTACTATCTATTCTATCACCTATTCTATCAAAGCACACAAATTCCTCTATAGTTCTAGCTCTTCATCATTTGTGCATCTTATACCTATGCAAAAATAATTCAAGTCCATTCTGCCTTCTGCACATCAACAAACACACAATAAACTAGTTTTACATTCATCCCTGCTTGACACAGCCACACTGAACTTCTTACATTGTCATTGTCATCATTGTCTCCTGTAAACTTTCAAGCATAATTCTGCCAAACACCTTCCAAAGGATACTTAACACACTAAACCCAATGCAGTTTTTGCCTCTATTTTTTGTTGTCTTTGTTTAGCCCACTGAATAGGGGAATAATGAAAATATTCTTCCAAAGCTTAAGCAAAGATACTTTTCCTCACACATACGCATTAAAAAAAAAATCTGCATAGCCCATCACAGCTAAGCCATAAACCACATTTTAACATTTTTCCATTTACATCATCTACAGCTGCTGTCTACCATTTGTCAACCTCCTTTCCACATTTATTGCTAACAATTATGGCATTTGCTTCAGTTCCACTTTTTCGACATATCACTATCATTCCCATACAAATTTCTAAACCACTACTTGCAATAGCATTCTCTCATTTTGGTTTCTTTCCTCTTTGTTTAGACTTTTTTTACCCACTTCCAAAACAAATTCAAAATCACTTTGTGGTTTCTCATAATTGCTCTTCCTTGCTCTTTTCTGCAGCATACATTCTTCCTCATCCACAAACTTTTTAACCTCATTCTTCCAGCAAACATACTTTTTTTTTTCATACGACCAATTAGAATAACATCTTACTGTGGCATTCTGGAACGCAATTCTTCTTCTGTTCTCAGTAGGCTTCTTTACATCCATTTCCATTCATTGGATTCGGATTTAAGACAGATTTGTCCTTACTTAAGCCTAACTGGGACCAAAAATTTTGTCACTGAGAAAAGAGGGTTTTAGGTTCAGCAATGAAGACTCAATAGTCCAAGCTGTAGTTGTTAGGCCATGTCAGTCTTACTAGGTAGACTACACAGGAAAAGTCAGCAGATGAGCTAATTCTACTTTATTGAAAAGTTATGAATAATAGAATCTTGCAAGTCTAAGTACAAATCTCCCACCATTGCCTTTACAATCTGAGAAGCTTGGGAGGGTCCCTTCTGAGACATTTGTCACATTCTTTGTGCAAGTTAAGTTGCCTTATATCTGACCATTCCCTAGACAGCATCACTTGACCCTGTCTCCCAAGGTCCTTCCCACATACCATTACAGCCCAAGACTGTGACATCATTAGGCAAGGACCTCGCGTTTCTCCAGCACTGTTGCATTCATGACCACTTCAACTCTCCTCCAGCCACCCTGCAACTCTGCCTTTTTAGCCATTCTGTGATCCACCATGCCTCCTGTCTTAAGCTGACTTTTGCTATCTTTTTCCTCCCTCACCTGCTGACAAGGTGTGCCTTGCTTGGCCTTCCAGAAGGCAGCTGCTGTCTATGAAAAGGCTTCAAGAGGCCTCAGAAGACACTGAAGCTATGCAAGGCTCAAGAAGAATATCTGTAATCTCAGGAAGAGGACCAGTTGCTACCACCACATTTATTTATTTAACAATATTTATATACCGCCCCCTCTCCCGAAGGACTCGGGGCGGTGCACAGCCATTTAAAATGAAAAAAATATAACAGTTAAAATACAGTTAAAAATAAATTAAATTAAAGAGGCCAATTAAAAACAAATTTTGGAAATATTAAAAATAACAATTTAAAATTGCCAACCAATAAAACCAATTTAGAAACCAATTAAAAACCAATTTAAAAAACCCCAACCAATAGTACTAGGCCAGACTGGCTTGTCGGAACAAAAAGGGTTTTAGTGCACGCCGGAAGGTCCGTAGGTCCGTGATGGTCCGTATCTCTGGGGCAGTTCATTCCAAAGGAAGGGTGGCTCTAACCCTTGGGGCCACCAGACGACATCATCCTAGCAATGGAACCCCAAGGAGGCCCGCCCTGTGGGAACGCACAGGTCGGCGGGAAGCTGACAGTGGCAACAGGCGGTCCCATAAGTACTCGGGTCCCAAGCCATGGAGTGCTTTAAAAGTGAGAACCAACACCTTGAATCGCACCCAGAATGCCACAGGAAGCCAGTGCAGCTCGCGGAGGAGGGGTGTAATATGGGAGCTCCAAGGAGCCCCCAGAATCACTCTCGTGGCTGCATTCTGCACTAACTGCAGCCTCCGGATGCCTGACTCATCAACTGAAGGAAGAAATGAAGGTCAGTTGGAGGGACCAGGTGTGGTGGAGGAGAAATGATAGGTGCAGCCAAATTGTGGAGGGGGGAGAGATAGACAGGTGAGGGGGAAGCATACTCTGCAGGCATAAATGCAGGCAGGTTGCTCAGTTACCTGAATTTTGATCATGTGATTGTGGAATTTCTGACAAAGCTAAACTTCTGAGAGTATTCATGACTACCATTTGTTTAGTACCACTGCAACTTTGCTGAATGGCCATTTGTTCAGCAACCAATCAAAGACTATGTGTACATTCTGATGGTTTTATCGTACAAAATATGTACTGCATATACTTTATCTTCCTGCAACCATGCTAGTTCCACTCAATTATTTCACTTCTATTTTTTTCTTCCATGTCTGTATTTCCCAAGACCTATTCTAAGCAACTAGTTATGTCCCAAATTTAGAACATCTAATCACTGTTCTATTTCTCAGTCTTTTGTTACCAAGACCATAATAATAAAGCACATTTTTATACATTCATTCCTTTCCCACATGAACACATTTAAGTTGGAAGCAGAATTGCTTAATCACCTTTTTTTCTGTATTCTCTTGTCTTGTTCTCACACTCATTCAAGCCACGTAACTGAATGTTTTGACTTTGCCTCATTTTTAGTCAGATGTTACACAATTTCCCACAAACTCACATCTAATTCTTCCATTATTAACATTTTGGGGGAATGCAACCTGAAATTACCACCAATTTACACACAATATTCCCTGCAAAAAGTTAAGGGCAGTACCACTCTGGTTTGACATGTTTTGGCCAATATTCCACAAGTGGTACCAAGCACAATTTTAGTCCAGTGTGCTCACATTATTCCAGAAGTTAGAGATTTTTAGAGATTATGTGCCATGCTCACATTTCCATTAATTAGGTAGTATGTTTATTTGTACAGATAATTACAATTTGGTAAATAAATAAACTATTAAATGGCTGTGAAAGTACAAATTCATCCCATATTTTGGAGAAGTGAAACAAGATGTTTGCAACTACTGAAATAATGAATTGCAGTAAACTGAGCTAATCTAAAATATCGTATCATAAATGAAGATTCAATCTGTTGCACTGAATTATCAGGTTACAGTAACCTGACAATTCAGTGCAACAGATTGAATCTTCATTTATATGCAGATTATAATTCTTTCCATTTATCTATGGTTAAGTGTAAAACTTGTGCTGTGATAACATGAATAAGTACATTCCAACAAACTACAGCAGATTATATACAAATTATTGTAAGTTCTTGCAATCAATGTAACATCAAAGTGCACATTGTGTTAAAATATTTGTAACAGTGTTCATCTATCTTTTTAATGTTTTGCTTTATGACAAGTGAATTTTTCCATCTCTGAATCAGTAAACCATTTTTGTTAGCTATGTGACTAGTGGCAATACATATATGTCTGATACATAAATTTGTTAGTATCTATCAGTATGCAAGTCCTTTCTGAGGGATAGTTAACAAGAAAACAAGTATAATTCAAACATAAATTCATAGAATCAATTGTTATTAAAGATGAAAGCTATATCTAAGCTTGATTAAACAGTTGTTTTTAACACAATCGGTTTGCAGTTTCATTTAAATATTACAAATTAAGAACAAGTCTTGTAAGAAAATCTCACTCGCATTCTCAAAATATTCTTATTGGATTTATTGCTAAAGCAACTTAAGATAATATTCATATCATCCTTCACCATTGACCCAAGAGATACATGCCAACATTTGTAAAAGCTAGATTTAAAAAGTCTGACTGAGACAATGAAGCAACTTCTTTCCTAGCCATTGGTCAGCTTGAATAATGTTTAAAAGGTAAAGTCTATTTCAAGTTGAATTCAACTCCTAGTGATTACAGGACAGCATCCATTTAGAGGTTTTCTGGTAACAACATAAAATTGGTTTCTCGTTGTCATCTTTTAGATTTTTTTTTAAAAAAGTTCCCAATCTAGTGCAATTGTCATAGGACTGCCTGATACTATTCTACTCAGTTTTTAATGTAGCATGATTTTGTAAGATTAGCCAAGTTTGACTAAGGCCTTCTACTTTCCTACCTGGTGACTCCTACTATTTTTCTTGAAAATATTTTGCCTTTTCTTGGTGTGTTTGTTTTCAACTTCCCAGTTTACCCAATTGCTCTGAAAATCTCCCATCCAAATACTAATCAAACCTTAAACTATTCCACATTTTATAGATAAACCCGGGTCTACTTGAGATATAGAGAACTATGCTATATTGATCCTGTTTCTGCATATCAAAATATCCAGAGAAGTAATGACTTCTGGAAAATGTCTAAAGATTATTTCAAATGACACACCGTTTGATAATTCATCAAGGAAACTGTTATGGGTGTTGATGAAATTACTGTGGATTTTAAGAATACTGTAGCATAACTTAGATACAGTTATCATTGCTTCTTCATTTTCCATCCATACATGATTGGTGCTTCAAGAAATCAGCCTTAGGGTGTTTGTATTTCAACTGTTAAAAAAATATTTTACATTTGTTAATTTATTCATTATTAGATGTATTTATTTATTAGATTTATATTGCCGCCTATTCACCTATGGCGACTCAATGAAAGTTTCTGAGTAGACTCAGTAGTGAGACGTTAGAGCAGGGGTCTCCAACCTTGGCAACTTTAAGACTTGTGGACTTCAACTCCCAGAATTCCTAAACCAGCTTTGGTAATTGGTAAAGAAGAAAGACAGTAAAAAATAAATAAATTGATAATTTTTACATGAGAGAAATATGACAAGTAAAGGTCCTCAGGGATCTGTGCTAGAACTGGTGATCCTTAGCTTGTTTATGGATGACCTCAAATGGCTAAGACAGGTCAAAATGGCTGACACCATCGAATTATTCAGGGTAGTAAAATCACAAGGAAATGGTAAACAGCTTTAAAATGATCCCTCCAAATGTTACATATGGTATTTAAAATAGAAAAAGGTAGTTCAATGTAAGCAAACATAAATCCATGCTCATTGGCACAAACAGCTAAATTTCATGCATTCATTAATGAAATCAGGACTGGCATTAAATGATCCAGAAACGCATCTGAAAAGGTGGATATCTCAGTGAAAATGTGACCTCTCTGGACATTAGCCAGTGATGAAGGAGCAGTAGGCGGCAAACTCTATAATTGGGAGTAGCGAAAAACAGGATTGGAAATAAATGCAGTACTGGAAATGCAGTTATGGCTTTATGTACAATTTGTGTACAACAATATTTATAGGAATGATCACCAAATCTGAAAAATGACAAGAGATGTTATGAAATGATTTATGATGGAGAAAATGTACAAAAGTTTTCTTTTTCTTTCCCATTGTCAGGATTTTAATTTAATTTATATTAAATTAAATGCAAGGATGACTAGGGTTCTTTACACAACACAAAGGTGAGTGATTAAACTTGAAAAGGTGTGGTGATGGCCATTAATTTAGAAGTTTTTAGAAGGGGCTAAACCAGACATGGGCAAACTATGGCCCATTGGCCACATCTGGCCCATTGGGCTTTTTAATCCAGTCCGCCAAACTAATTACTAGCAGAAGAAAAGTCCCAGAAGAAAACTTTTTCTTTTTTCTCTCAGCAGTAGAAAAAAAAAGAGAGAGAGAGAATCTGGGAAGCTGATTTTGCTGAAGGTCTGATACAATTCCTATGTTAGCTGAAACACTTCCTTATTCATGAATCAAGCTTTTCCCTATTGCATTGGTGAAGACAAATAACAAAGTGTAGCTCAGACATGGGCAAACTACGGCCCGCGGGCCACATCCAATTTATATTAGTTCACACAAACACACCAT
>JAEANM010011618.1:0-15188 GCA_017656035.1 Myanophis thanlyinensis | reverse complement strand
CCCTCCTTCCTTCCTTCCTTCCTTCCGTCCTGTCTGCCTCCCTCCCATCTCAACAAGTGACTGTGTGACAAAATAAATTAAAAATAGTTACAACCAACAATACATAATTAAAATATGTAGCAGGGATTGTTATAGGGATTGTATTGAAATAACCTTTCTTTTCATTATTCTGTGTTAATAATCAAATCTGCATTGTTATATTAAAAGATGCTTATAGTCCAGAAGAATGGGATTGCTGATTTTAATGCAAAATGTATATATGTTTTTATTTTAGAATCTAAATGCAAAGAAACACTTCTCCATCTTGTAATGAGATTGGGTCTGGTTCAACTTTCTCAGTTCCTGTTATTCCAACCAGGTGGAACAGTTGCACTTACTTTGCTTAACGAAGAAGGATTGACACCATTGGACTTGGCTTTACAGAATGGACATTTCAGTCTTGTTGAAATGTTTTCCAAGTAAGTAGCATGGTTCGATACGAAAGAATGGGAAGAAAGAAATTAAATGACTACTTTTGTTTATGCCTCTTCATTTCAGTGAATTATTCTATTGCAGATAATTAAATGCAAATCCTCTTTGCAATTGCTGCTTGGCCTTCAGTACCGAAAATTTTCCAACAAACAAGGCCATTGCTTAGAATTCTGGGAATTGAAGTGTATCTGAAAATTGTCAAGGCTAGAAAACACTGCTCACTGGGAATACAATATAATTTACTTGTTTATGTTTTGTTATAGATTGTAATCTCATATTTGATTTATTTAAAGTTTTATGTGAACCTTAAGATTTATAGGTAGATAATTCTGTAAATAATGAGTAAATAGAATAGAAGAAAATCCAGCTGCATCTAAAAACCGATTAGAAGGATGGGCAGTCTAGGTGAGCTATAAACAATAAAACAACTTCAGGTAAAACTGTTTGATTGGCATCTCTGTTTATATCTTCTTAGAGAATATTCAAAGTATTTAGGAAATATCCAAAGTATTTTTCTCTTTAATGTGGACCTATATTAGCTGGATTTGTTAGTTTTATCTTTTGCTCTTTTTATGAATTTAGTTTTTCAAAAGGTGCTCGTTTATAAGACTGTAGTGTTACAGCAAAATAGAAGTCTTCTTCCATTCCTCAAGAACTTAGTTATTACCAATATTTTTCCTTCTTCTTACCTGACTTGCTTTTCAATTACATATAGATTTCTCTGTGCCATGCACATACAATCACACACCCCACTCACAAAGCTGCAGTGAAATAGAACAGATTTTAAGCTGTTCAAGAGTTCATTTCCTGTTGAAGTTCTGAAGCAATATGTTGTTGCTGATTAGACAACTTGGCGGGTACCATCTATTGTACCACAGACCTGCCCTGGAGATCCTCCTCACAATTGACTTAGCAACAGCCCAGTTGCCTGAACTTTATTTTAAAGTTGCCATGAACATTGTATGGAAACTGAAACAAGTAAGCAAGAAGACTTGTGATTTATTTTTAAATATCCCCTTTTGGGATATTTATTGGGGGTTTTGTTTGTTGTGTAGAGACAAGGTCACTGTACCATATGGGCAACATAATCTTAAAATAAACAGAGGGTAGTTCTGAGCCAGAATTTTGACAGTTGTCTTGTCCAATTCTCATTATCTGGTCATGATAGTATTAAATAGGAAAGATAGAAAATGAGCAAGAAAAAAGCCCCAGCTTCATTACTCTCCCTCCTTCAAGTTTACACTGCTGTTTTGTTTCTAGCTTTACACAATATTCGGTTTGTATGAATTTATGCATTTTTGTTATCACTCTTATTATGAATATCTCACTTTTTTTGGAACATTCAAACAATACAGCAAGCACTCTGTAGAGACTATTTTGAATTGTGGTATGTTTATGAGCTGGTATGCTGCTGGTTTGTCTACTGAATCTGATTTGTGATTAAATAGTCTGCATTTTTTTAAAAAGTCACAGAAAAAAAAAATCAGCTGTATGTTTTTATTTTTTTCATCAGAATTCTTCCAAGTTGGAATTGTTGATTCATTGGGAAAGTTCTTCAGGGAAATCTTTGTTTAGCCTGAGCATTCCATGATATATTTTCCATGAAATCTTTGGAATTAGTCAGATTAGAGTCTGAAATTATGGAATGCAGTGAGAGAGGGACTTTGTATAGGTTTGTGTTCCATGTTTCACTTATCCTGGCACTCTTACTCTAATCTCATGAATATATTGTTTCAGAAGGAAGACCATCCATCCTTTTGAGATTTCTAAAGTAGAGGTTGATGAAAATGCTGTCCTTCAGTTTGCTTATTCGTCAGAGTCTTTGTTGCTGACATTTAATCACACAACAGACCATTCCTTAGAATTTGATGTTCAGCTCTTTAGGAAATACTTCTGGGATAGAACTTTTACACAAAAGGTAAGTGCCAAGTTGTAACAGAGGGAAACATTGTTTTGTTTTCACAGTTTAAGAAAAATGCTGTTTATTCACATTTGATAGATTCATTGATCATTTTTAAATTGTCAACAAGTCTTGCTAATAGGAAAAAGGATGGAAAGAAAGAATCCTATGATGTCTTAAATACAAACAATTTTATTGTAAAATCAGGATTGTGATCTAGAATTTAATTTAACCTTAGATGCTTTAATTTAAACAGTGTAGTCTAGTCAAAAGTTTATGTGAAGGCTGGTATCTAAATTTAATCACTCTGAAATGTCTAGAAAATATGATGAAACCAGGCAATCATTTTGGTTACTAAACCAAAAATTGTGGCATTTCATATTTAAATTCAAAGCTACGAAATTGTGATTTCCGAAACAGAATTTGATGGAAATGTAATTACCCTTGATATTTTTATGTTTTAAAAGTTATAATACAATTGTTAAATTTAAACAGTGAAATAACGTGCTCAATAATGTATAGAAAAAATGATGAAAATAATGTACAAAAATGTATTATATTAGAAGCCACCATTTGCAAAAGTGCATGATTACAAAAATGCTATATTAAGAAACATGCATAAAAATTCAATTGATTTTTATGAAGCTAGTTTTTATTTAAATTGAAAAGTGATGTGGAAATTGTGAAAAACCACATTCTAATTAAATGCAGCATGTATTTTATGTTGTACATACATATAAGTTGTATATATGTTCAAGCAAAGCAACTCTTGACGCTTATAGAGAACAATCACTTAAGTAAATGCACATTTGAAGAAAGAAATAAGCTATTTTATGTATGATTCAGCAATAAGGCCTTTGCAGTACAAAATTAGAAGGAAATGTCTGAAGGAGTGCACAGTCCATAGAATAAACAGGATGTCCTGGGCAGACAAATAGTACAGAGGTTGAATAGAATTTGGAAGACGAATTATAAACAAATCTTAGTATAGCTGCAAAAGATTAATGTAACTTGCTGAAAATTAAATTGTTATTGGAAAGGTAATATATACTAGAAAGCTAATATATACTAGAAAATTCAAGATGAACCATCACTTAAGAACGAGAACTACAGAAATAATAATGAATTTTGAACACAAATTGCTTATATAGGATGTAATGTTATTCAGGACAATGCTGCTTTATATGATAAAAGCACTGAATAAAATGAATTAGAAATTATAAAAAGAAGCTGAAGATTTTGCCCAGAATGTGCATGGTTGCCTTGAAATGGAGAGTGAAATCAACAAGGCATCCAGGAACAATCTCTTTTAGAAATACTTGATTTCTAGTGATTCTCATATAGACTGAATAAATGCACGTTCTACTTTTAACAAATTCATACTGAATTCAAAGGAAGCAACCTGACTGAAAAATGTCAGATAATCTACTTGCTGTAGAATTCTCTGCAGCTGAATCCTCATCATAAAAGTTGGGCAATACACTGCTAGATCCAGGGAGGACGGGCCTTTTTAAGAAAAATGTGCAGCACAGCTTTCTTAAAACTGTTAACATCATGTCCTTCCTGTAGTAGGACATTGCTGGTATCCCAACTCTTGTTGTTGCATACCTGCAATCCCATATAATGGCCAAGACATGGAATCCCTGTAATTCCATAATAGTCATGTGCCTGGCTCACAAATGGCAGGGGTCATAGCAGAAGGCTATTCCTTGGAATCCACAGGACGAAAGGAGTTCCTTGCAGTAAGATCAATGCCATCTCCTGTCCTTGAGTTTAGGGAGCTGAAATATAGCCAGTGAAGGAAAGTATGGTGATTACTTTGATGAAGGAATATAAAAACCATTAAGATAAAATAAACAATAACTCAGTCCTGTGAAAGAAGACAGGAGGAAAAAATAAATCAAAATAATCTCATCTTGATTCTTGGTATACGAGGGATCAGAGCAAAACTAGCTGGCTTTCAAGATTTTGTTAGACCTGCAAGAGTAATGTAGTGTTTCTAGAACCTTTGTTTTCTAAGCCGGTTTACCTTGAAGGGTTGAAAACTGAACAAAGTCAGCCATATCACTGCTTTGCTCAGTCAGGTCTCAGTAAAACCTGCCAGGTCCACCTCCTCATTCATTACCAGATTGCAGATGAGCATGCTGTTATTATGAATAAACCTAGAATTTACCAGCAGAATATGACAAGCACAATAATGAAAGTCCAGCCAAAATGTCTACTGTACTACTAATCGGAAAAATAGTAACAAATCCAAGAACATGCCCAGGAGTGAGTGAAGGAAAATTGAGAAGTATAGACAATGAGGAATGCCAGAAATGAATCTGAGGATTGTATTGCTAAAATCTTCAAGACCAAGAATAACAATTAAAAGCTTTAAATACTTTAGAAGCAAGAAATTGGCCAGGGAGGTAGTTGGGCTGTACAGAGAAGGAAGTTACAGTTGTGCCAGTAGGAAAGCTGAGGACATTGCAGAGAACTTGAATTAATTCTCTGATGCCGGATTAACCCAAGAAGCTCATAATTATGTGGGAAGAACTTGCTCTGCGACTTTTCTTCATACTGGCATAAACTGGTTTCTGGTGCTGATATTGGCTTGGCAAGGAGAATCTTATAAGACCAGAGGCTTTCCATGATGCCAAGAAGAACCAGCCTATTATCACCCTCCCAGCAGTAAAATCCACACTAGTAGCCAAAGCAACTTGGAGCCTGAGAAGAGGGCTGAACCATATTACTAATCCTCAGCACCTGCTCTTTGTACCTGCCAGACCTTGGAGGAGAGCAAGCTACAGAATATCGGTTCTGGAAATCAGACCTTGTTCCCTATCACAGCCTTTTGTTCCCTGGAAATAACCAACACTGACATGGACTATTTATTTATTGTTAGTGCAAGTGTTGATTCCTTTTTTATTTGACAGTGTCATTCCTATACAACAGTGAACTTGAAATTTTATGTTTATTTATTAATCAAACTTGCTATGCTGACAAATCATCATCAAAAGTGTAAATCTCAGTAACTACAATGTCCAATAAAACAAAATTACCATCATTCACAATAGCAATATGTTAATAGGATTAACCAATACACAAAATATACATGGGATGCATACCAAATTTCTATAGTTTTAGTTTTCGCAGTCTTTGGAAGACCTTCACTGAGGATGTTGACCTAGCTTTTGGAAGGAGGCTGTTCCAGAATGTTTGATAGTTTTCTGGCTTCATTGCTCTCACTGTGTGAAAATGAAGCACCTCGAGCAGTTTCTCCTGGTAGGATCTCTTCAAATGAGTTGAATTTAATTAGTACAGGTAGTCCTGAAACTTTTGTCAATCCTGTATACGTTTACATATCAAAACTACCATTTTACTGGTAACCAGTACAGGGTCCGTAAGACAGGTGGATCTGTAAATGATCTTCACTTCTACTTCAAATAGAATTCATTGCAGAAATCTAACTATGAGGTGATAAGACCACAAATCATCAACTCATACTGTCCTTTGTTATATATCTAGGTATATCGGGATGGGGTAGATCCTGAGGAAGATCCTCAAGATCTGGTTATCTTATCAGGCCTGGGACTCCAAGGGAACTGAAGACAATGCTTAGATGGTTCCATTGCTGAGCTGCCTATTTATCTTGTCTCTTCACCCAGAATTTGTATCTCTGTTTTTATAATGTTTATTATTAATATGATTTTTATATTTTTTTATATCTGGTCTTCCCATTTGTTGTGCACTGCCGAGTCACCTTCGTTGAGATTGGCAGCTATATAAATTTGATTAATAAATAAATAACAATAATAAAGAAACTCCTGTTCTTTTTCAGGTCAATGCTTGAACATAGGCACTGACTCCACTTAGGTTTACTTAGCTTCAGGCTGTGATCTAATTTAACTCTGAACATATGAAGCATGTTAGAATCGTATTCCTTCCAGGTATATCCCAAATGTATTTGGATAACACTCTGTTGTTATTGATTGATCTTTGCTGGCTATGCTGATTGCCACAGTTTGAGGACATCAGGGCAGTAACAAATTGGGGTGGATTACATTAGAGTACTCTGTGAATTTGTTTTGTGCATCCTATATGAAAAATATAAAATAACAACATAATAAACATAATAATTAAACCAATTTATTTTTTTAAACTTTTTAAGAATCTTGCTCCAAAGCTAGTTGACCCATTGGGAGGAATGCAGATGCCTTGCAACTCTATAGCATCTAAAGAAGGTATTTTCATTCTCTATTGTATGACATTATTTATAATTCATTGTATTGTGTGTATAAAATACGTCAAAAGGCTTTTGCCTTTCATTTACATGCCAAGAGGCACAGTTTCTCTTTTTAACTAACACCTGCAAAACTCTGAGACAAAACAAAAAGGACCTAAATATTATAATCTATTTTAAATACCACAATGGTAAATATAATTCCAAAGTATTAAATTCAAAATAATACCTTTACAAGAAGATTTTCTGAATTTTAGAGGCTGTAGTCTAACTGAGAAAAATGTAGCAATGGCTTTAACTTTAGTAGCCATGTTGAAAAAATGTCTGATTATGGGTTTGATGGGGCATAGTGCAGGTGTCATTTGAACTCTCTGTTCCCTATAAGGGCCAAAATAGGTGTGTGGTCAATATGGTGGACATGAGCCAGTGATGAATAACTGATACTTGTGATGTTGGACAGATTGTCCCACTGTCATGTCCCCTTCCTCTCTCAACAACTCAGTGCTCACAGTAGTGCTTGCAGAAAAATTATCTTCCATTTCTTCCACCACTTCCTATTTCAGTTTTCAGACAGAAGTTGTTATTAAAAAACGTTCTTATTAAAAAAATAGGATTTTGTTGAATTTTTCATGGATAAATGAATGTCGTGTCTTGTACTTATCTGAGTAACAAAGTTGCTAGATGGTTGTATGAGAAGGCTTTCATTGCACAATTCTCTTCCCATTTAGTCTAGTCTCCCTGGCTGCCCACATTTCAGTTAAATAAATTGGGCTTATTCCAGATTGGAATGTGTAAGCACCCAGAGAAACTTCAGAGTGCTGGAGTTAAATTAAAAAGCAAAAACAAAACAAAAAAGTCCAAACTCAAAAACAACAACAGCCCCTCCTTCCCTAATAAATGACACCACTCTTCCTTCTAAAGTCTGTTAAATCTGGCTATTGATTACAGAAAATAAAAGTTTGCATATTTCTTCTAGAGCAGTGGTGGCGAACCTTTTACTTACCGAGTGCCGAAAAGTACGCATTTTGCTCATGCCATCTGCACTTGCATATGGCTCCTCCATGTGTGCTACATGTGCAACCACACCATTTGCGCATGCATGCAGCTTTTGCACATGCAATGTATGTGCACTGCATGCAGGCACTCTCACACACATGAGCAATCGCATGTGCATGCACAGGAGAGTTCTGAAGACCAGCTGAATTTCCTGCTGCAATCGCGTGCATGCACAGCGGAGGCCCAAAGACCAGCTGGGTCTCTGCAGTCGTGTATGTGTACATGCGTAATCACATGTGCATGCTCAGCTGGAGGTAAGTTGGCCGACAGCTTGTGTGCCCAGCAAGATGGCTCTGCGTGCCATAGGTTCGCCATCACGGTTCTAGAGCATCAGGTGGAAATTATAAAACAAAGAAGGCACAGAAATGTAATCTGAAATATTTTGTCATAAAACAGTTGTGTTTCACAAGTGTTTATAGAAGCTAATCTTACTGGGCTCACTGTATACATAATCGGAAATGATCTCATAAGAAAAATAATTTAAACTATTGATCTAGTATTGATATTCTAAGTGAGCTTTAAGGTTTGATTTGTGGAACTGTAAAACATAATTCCTTTTTATGATTTGCATGTATTACATCAGGTATATTAGTTACGGTGACATATTTGTAAATCTCTGTTAATTTAATGTTCATTAGTTAACTTCGAAGTTAAGTATCTTGTTTGCTAAGTGAGCATTTTAAGAGAGAAAATTATCAACAACTCCTTAGTCAATAATGATCTCATTTCAGAATTTAAAAATTGGAAAGACATTTCAGAAAAGAGATTAGATCATTTTGGAAACTTCCAGATGCCAAGAGCTAATTTGTCTGGAAGTTAAAATGTTGGAGTTCAATTTATCTGAAAAACACTAAGTTAGGAGAGGACAGATGAAACTATTTTCTGGACATTGTTTTAAAATTTCCATTGTGTTCACAATTATTCTTTATTTCTATCTGTATAATTTTATTTGCTACTTAACAACCCTTATAAATCACTGCATTGTTTGTCTGCCTTTTATTGTACTTAAAAAAACTGTCTTGATCAATATGGCATTGTAACAACCAAGAGGTGCAACTATTCCTCTTAATATGTGTGGTGGGACTGCCTGTCAGACTTGCATTTTTATATATTTCTAGCATAGAAAGGCTCATGTGATGTTTGACAATTACTTAACTCAGTCTGAACATAGGAAAATCTAGGCTTTCAAAATTGAACAGCTAGAGAAGGGTGGGCTCATCCCAGTGGTGCAATTCAGCCAGATCGCACCACATTGCCCGAACTGGTAGTAGAGATTTGAAATTGGCCCTGCCCACCCGCCCCTGCCCTTATCCTTCCTTATATGAGCTTCATTTTTTTCTTACTTACCTGAATCAGCTGTTTAGAGCGTCTACAGAGCCTTCCTGATGAACTCCGCTGCCTCTGGTTCCTCTAAATACACTTAAAGAGCCACACTGCAGCATGTTTGGTGCTTATGCACGCACACCGAACCAGTAGCAAAACAGGTCAGATTCCACCCCGGCTCATCCTCTAAACCTTTTTTTTTAAAGAACTAAGTAAATGTATACACAGAGTACTCTGGCACCTAGAATCATAGAATGGGGAATTGAAAGGTAACACAAGGTTTTGCAGTGTATAGAAAGTCCTTCAGAAAAGAATAAACAAATATGTTGCAGTTTAAATCAGAACATTGAGGTTACTAATTTGTTTATCTGACTTAACCAAAAGTTATTAACAAAGTTTGCCTTCAGTCTATCAACAAAGTGTTGACAACAGATGTGACTTTTACTCTCTATCAGCCTCTGGGGAAAAAAACGTAAGACTAATTTACTCAATGGGGAAAGGATTTTCCTAGGGGATGGGAATAGTTTCCAAGGAGAAAAAATCAAACTGACCAAGCAGTGCTTTTGGCAACTTTTAAGACTTGTAGACTTCAACTCCCAGAATTCCTCAGCCAGCTTTGCTGAAGTCCACAAGTCTTAAAAGTTGCCAAGGTTGGAAATCCCTGCTTTAGATGGTTTGATCAGCTGATTCTTGTAAAACTCGTTTAACATAAATTTGAATTTTACAAACTAAGAAGGTATTAATTAAAAAAAACCACAAGTAGATCTTTCTGCAGTGAGTTCTCTATTAATTATGATAGGCTGTCAGTAGTCAGGCTCATTGTTCTGTCTGATCTTAGTCTTGTTTTAATTCTATTAAGAACTTCATATTAAAAATATGCTTTGGATTTACCTGCCCAAAGTCCTGAAATAACAGAACTAGGGAAAAATAAGCTTGTGTCAAATCTGAAAGGCAATGAATAGCTGTGTAATTGTACCAGCTCCTAAATAGATAAGATTTTAATGTATCCTCATTAAACCAATGCCAAAATGGACATATAAAAAGTACTCATTGGATAAACGGAAATAACAAAAATATGAAAAGATAACAATGTAGAATTCCAAATAAAACCAGTGTAGCCAGCCTAGCTTAAAGTAGAAATAAAACAAATTGCCATTGTAAATATTTAATTTGCTATAAATTTAACTGGCTAGAGAATTACTGCACATGGAATGACATTACTAATATTTTGAAAGAAAGTGATGGCTTCTACATTGTAGAAAATATTTTATACAATATACATTGTTTCCCAAGGATTAAAAAAACAGATACTGTCCTTGATCCATCCACCAAAAAAATTAATTTGCTTTTTTAATAAATTCAAGTTGTAAATATGTACATTCTGTAATGTTTTGTAAATCTTTGTGCAAGATCTTTTTGTGAAAGGTGGATTTGCTTTCAGTGTAATTTGTAAAGAAGAAACTTTCCCCTTCAGGTTGGGTCTGTGATTTGCAAAAGAATGCATGAATCACTTATGTTTCCTCCTTCTTCCCAGCTTTTGTGTAATATTTGAAACCCAACTTTGCAGTGTAAATTCAAAAAACAGATCTGCATCCAGTGATAGAAACTTGATATAAAAATTGGCTAATGAAATAGAACTACTGTAAATGGAAAAACAATGCTCACAGACTATTCATTTCTTTTTGGCATAAAATATAATTTTAGTTTAACTATGAAGGTTATTGAAAAAGTTGGAGTTCCTCAAAATGTGCTCAGGGACAGAATATTCATGCTTCTCTTGCATAATATTGGGCACTTTTAATGATCAGGAGAGAATAAATTAAAAATGGTTTTGATGCAGCAAGTCCTTATTCCAGAGTTTTGAAAAGGAGCCAGGAAATAATATAATAACACAAATGCAGTTGTTTCCTCTAGTCAAAAGAAAAGAAAGGGCAGTTTTTTAAAAAAATGAAATTACTACTATTGTTTACAAAGTCAAAATCTCAGGTTCACTATAATTGATTATACTGCTCAAGAAGTATTAATAAATAAGGATAATTTGAGAGTAAGTTTGCATTGTATAGCATATTATTTAAGGAGGAAATTATTTAAGGAGGAAACCCATTAAAATAAGACAAGAAGTTATTATAGAGCCGCCTAGCATTTCAGCAATAGTCATGCAACTTGGAAGTGATGAATAATAGTAAAGAAACATTGTTTGGTCTTTGTATATCCTTCTGTTTTCCTCTTTCAGTGGGTGTATGGTAAGGGGAAATAAAAAGAATTACTTCCCACTGTTGGCAACAAGGAACTAATGAGAAACTTGCCTTTCTTTAAACAGATCTTATAAATGTTACATCTGAGGAACCACCTCTTGCAAATGAAGATTTGACGGTATAGTCTAATCACCTTTTTATGAATTGCTAAAAACTAACGAGAACTATATTAACTTGCCTATATTGCAAACTTTGCTTTGGGAGCACAACAGTTCACCAAATCCCAGATGGGCTAATGTCAGCTAAGTAATGCTTCCTTCTGAATATGTTTTAAGACCAATTAAAAATGTCTGAGATTTTACAAAAATGTAGTCTCGCTGTCTGCTAATAATGTATTTAAAGAAAAACAGCTTTGCTTCATGCTTAAACCATAATAATTGTGACCAGCCATTTACAGTTATAAATCTGTACAACATCATCAGAGACAAACTGTAAGAATAGAGGGTTTGCATGGCTGCAGCTGTTTTCTGTGGGCATTTCAGTTTTCATGTTATTGCATAAAGCAAATGATGCTTTGCTAATAAGTGTTAGATCTGTGAAAGACCTGAAGAAACAAAATTGTTTTTGGGATGCTTGGGCATGTGACCTCCTTTATATTTAGTTGGTTCACTGGTTTTAGTGTAACCCATTGTAGGGTTTTACCTGGAGATATTTCCTTATAAATCCTCTTTTGATTGGAAATGGCAATCTTCAGCATAGCAAAGCATAATTCCCCCCCCCCCCTCCTTTTGAGCCCTGGAAATTCTTGCTTTGGATGGACTTGTGGCTTATAAGGATTTAACTGTGACTATAAATATCAGAGATCTTAGGCAGGACATAATTCATGTCTCCATCTATTTTCTGGCATGGAAATGACTAAATGACTTGTAGACACACTTCCAAGTCTTTGAATTATACAGGAAATAGAAGGTAAGCAGATGTTTTTGATACTTTATGATATGCATTGTCGGCTTCTTGATATTTCAAAGTTGCTGGAAGTGTTGTTTCTTTATATGGTACCTTTAAAAGTTGGGTCAGTCAAAGTAGTTTCCTCCTCCTCCTCCTATAATAAACTATCTTTGTTGTTGCCGAACTTGCAGTATAATTTTTTTGAATTTATACTACTTTCTGGAAGTACAGGATGAGTTCTTGACTGTTGAGATATTTTATAAAAGCTCTGGTTTGTTATTTGAGAGTATTGGAGAAGAGCTTATTGTTAAAACATATATTCTTTTCTGAGTGGCTAATTTTGCTTGACAGTTTTAGAAAAAATAATGTTACATTCTGAAATGAATTAGAGAAGTAAATGCTTTTGAAAAATATATTACGTTATGAACATTTTAAACACAATTTATTATAGATTATACACTAGAACATTGTATTATTTCCATTTGTTTTGTAGTTTCACCAAGAACATATAATTCATCCACAGGAAAATGAAGATGAGAATGTATTGGATTTAGGTAAGAATTTTTTTCAGCTGTGTGCTTGTATTTTAAAGTCTCATTTATTATCACTTCTGAATGGAAATAACTGTCTGATGGCTTGAAGTGTTAGGTTGCAAATAATAATGCTGAAACTTGTGTCCCCTCTGTCACCTCTTCTGTGCACAAGGATGCATCAATTTGAGATTGGTGCTGTGCCGCTTTGTCATACAGTGTCATAAATGTTGGGTAAGTCTTCACAAGTTGAAGCAATTAACTACTCATTTGCTTTCTCCAGGAGAAACACTGCAAATAATGTTTTTTTTTTTTTTGCATATCCTCTGAAGCTATGCTGTGTAGTTGCATGTAAGTGGATATAATCATTTTGCCCTGTCTTTTCATTCTTCAGAAGTATAGCTCTCCATCTTAAAGTCAAGATACCATAACACCATGTTACTCTCCTCTTCATTGCTTTAAAGAGAAGGGCTGACATTTCCCCGAAGAAAGAGCAGTTGATTTGTTGTTGTTGTTGTTGTTTGTTTAATTATTGACTTCATAGAGACCCATGGTCACTTGATTGTGATTTCCAACAATTCTCGCTGATTTCCCATAAGCAAAGTGAATGGGGAAACCAACAACTGTTAGAATTTCTAGGCAGCATTACTTTCTGTGCTGGTGTGGAATTCCAGGAGTTGGAGTAACAGTATATCTGAAAGTTGATATTAAATGCAAAATTGAATATTGCAATGCTTTATACATATTTTTTTGAACAATAAGCATATACAGGTAATCCTCGACTTATGAGCACAGAATATCCTTTCACAAGCAAGATAGTGGTTATGTGAGTTTTGCCCCAATGTATGACATTTGATGCCTCAAATATTAAGTGAATCATTGTAGTTGTTAATAATGCAGTTGTTAAGTGAATCTGGCTTGATCTATTGACTTTGTGTCACCATCTGCTGAAGATGTCTTTGGCTTCCATGGGAAAGAATGCTATTTTGGCTACATATCCCCCCAAATCCCTTCTCATAGCTCAACTGGCCTCACTGTGGTAGCCCTGAAGATGCTCCCAAAATGGCTTCAGGACTGACAGTTTGCTGGTCAAAAAGTCACAAAATTGGGATCACATGCTCCTGGACCACTACAACCATAATAAATACATGCCATTTGCCAAAAATCTGAATTTTCAATCACATGACCATAGAGATGCTGCAATGGTCGTAAGTGTGAAAATAGTCCCAAGTCACTTTTTTCAGTGCTGTTGTAACTTTGAACGGTTGT
This sequence comes from Myanophis thanlyinensis, assembly GCA_017656035.1. NCBI lineage: Eukaryota > Metazoa > Chordata > Lepidosauria > Squamata > Homalopsidae > Myanophis > Myanophis thanlyinensis. The sequence goes on along the minus strand of JAEANM010011618.1, from coordinate 1,271 downwards.
AAGTCGAGGACTATCTATAGAAACTACAGCCGAATAAGTCATTTTTTTAAAAGTATGTTCTAAATTAGTCCTAGGTAATTTATTAATTATAAATAGATAGTACTTATGGAGATTTTCATTATGAAACAAATATTTCAGACTTCTGGCATTAATTTCCACTTTATACCTACATATTTCTTCATTTAATTAACAGAAACATTTTAGTTGTTTATAGACTAAAGGAGAAGATAATATCGGTGTGAAAACATGTTGGTACATGTTTTAGTTTTAACGGAAAGCATGTAGATGTTTTGGGTTTCTTTCTATATGTTCTCACATTTATTTATTTTCAGCCACTTTATATATTGATCTTTGCATTTATACATTTACATTAATTCATTAAATTTTCACAAGCACAAATATTTTACAGTTACTAGTTCTCTAGGTGAGGATAGATTTTTTTTGTCCAATATTCTTAAGAATTTTTCAGCAAATCCTGATTCTACCTTCAGTTTTCCAGTTTTCTTCCTTGAAAGCTTTACAGTTTGGTTGTAGAAGAAGGGCAAAGAAGTGGTATCCAGGAACTAAATGTGATTAAATGATTTGCTGGGTTGACCAGTTCTAAAATGTTTGAAATTAATAATGTTGCATGACAACGTGGTATTATTTTAAAGGCATCTTACAGGAAAAGGAATGTTGTTCCTATTTTTGTTAGAAATGAAAGTAAGGAATGGAGAAAAGTGACAAGCAGAAAAGCAGAACACAGCTTAAGTGAAGAAGGAAAAGGAAAGGAAGGAATCCTTGAGGATTTTACTCTGCTAGTAATTGCTGATCACAAAGATGGCATTTATCTCCATTTCAAGGCCAACAAGCCCACGTCTTAACCAATGAGTCATTGCGCCCTTCCAGTGAAGTGAAGAAAAAAAAAGTAGAGAAGAAAACTAAGGAGTAACAGCTGGAGGTGGTAAAAAGATAGTATTATATGGAAATAAATAAGAAAAAAGAACAAGCTCTGGATATTAATTAAGCAAGACACAAACTGGAGACGACCCAAATAAAGTAAGGGATTGATGAGACCAATAAAATGGACAAAGGTGGGCTTCTCTGCCACTGCAATAGTTCAGGTTATTGCATTGTGTCCGTGTTAGGGTTCCACACAACATCATCAATGCAATCAGAATTCCAGAGAAGCAAAGTCCAAAGAATAAGATTTTGTTGAAAACATTGTCCTGGTACGATCTGTTGAAATCCCGAATCTAAAGCTTCCGGGATTTCTTCCCCCAAGTCAAACT
>JAEANM010011617.1:0-15188 GCA_017656035.1 Myanophis thanlyinensis | reverse complement strand
ATTTAAATAAATAAATAAAGAAATACAAACAATAAAAGAAATTGTCAGGACACTGAAAAGACCCCACTTGATTGAGGAAGTATGAACAAAACTCTGGCTCCCTCCTTCTCCTTCCTCTTCCTCTTAATACTCTGTACTAATCAACCAATGAGCATCTGTAAGAGGATGAATTCAAACCCAGATCTACATGGCCCTTATCTAACACATTAACCAACATGCCCTGCCCATCTATCCACCAGCCAATCTTTACCATCATAAGAAAAACAAACACTGTATATTTTAATTAAACCTTTACTAACCCAAGACTGTTCGTATACAAAATTCAGCACTAGGTCCCAGATTCCTTTTATGCTATGTGAACTCTAGCACTTACAAGATTATACACAAGAGTACAGGTGACCTACAGTTCAGTTTTCTTCTGTTGCAACCCCACATTGCTTTTTCTTTCAGGAATCAAGTGATGCATGAAAGCACTTAAACAAATGCGGAGCTTAGCATGAAAATAACACGAAGGACCTAAAAAATAATGTTATTAACTAATTTTAGGCATCGATCTTGAGCCTTGGAACCATTCCTTGGTCTCCTGGCATCTTGTTTCCAAGGTAATAGCACCTGGAAAGGCATATTTTTGTAACAGATGTGAATTCAGATAGCAAGGCAATTTTTTTCAGGGTTTACAACTCTTGGCAATATAACCAATACTTCATAACTGAGTCTTAGAACATATAATAAGAATGTAACAATTCCAAACTCTAATAAGCAGATAACATACCTATTTTCTATAATAATAAACTGATTACTCATTGTTCTATTAATATTTTAAATGTAAGGTTGTTTGAATCTTCTTATGTCTCATGTTTTAAATAGCTTTATTCTTTTAAGCAGAAATATACACTCATAAGCCCTGTGCACGACCTTCTTATGACCCAGAAAAACTTCAGGTGTTGCCTTCAAAGATCTTTTCAATTATTATTGTTTGTAAGGAAAGAAACCAATGATTAAATACCTGACTGGAATAAAATGCATTAACCGTAATTAATGCTAGTTAAACATAAATGAAAAATTCATCATATCTTTGTCCTGGCCCCAGATCCTACTTTCAGCATGGCATTCAGAGGTTGAATTCAGCTTGCACCTTCTTAGAGCCAACTCACACATTCTAGTTTTGGGAATTTGCACTCCCTCTGGATTTAGATTTGGCTTTGGCTCCTGAAGAATTTAGGAATGGGTTTTCAATAGTTCATCAAAATTAATTTTAATTTATATTTTAAGAGCTTGGATTGTTTAAAAATGTTAGTCAACCTGAAGACTGTCTTGAATGAATACAGGAAATAAATTGAATAGGTGAATGGATGGGTAAAAACAGATGGCTGTTTTAACAGTTCAGTATCTTTCAGGTTTTCTTTAGGATAAGGTTGACTTTAACTCCATTTGTGCATGTACAAGGTGCGACCATTAAATTCCGAGACCAGTTCCATAAATTGAAATAAAATTACCTGATTTAAATTTGGCTGCCATCCCCTTCAAAGTAGCCCCCTTGGGCAGCTGTACACTGATCCCAGCACCTCTTCCATTCTTGGAATGTCTCCTGGAAGTCGCATTCTTCAAGCCTATCAAGCATCTTCTGCGATTCGCATTGGATATCCACCATCCACCAAGCTAAAACAGTGACCATTCAGCTTCAATTTCATCTTTGGAAACAGAAAGAAGTCACAGGGGGCCAAACCTGGTGAATACGGGGGATAAGGAGTGACGACCATCTGGTTACGGGTGCAAAACTGGCCTGTTGTGAGAGCTCTGTGAGTTGGTGCATTGTCCTCATGGAGCATCCATTTCTTCTCTGGCCTGGTCCTTTCCAATGAATGTTCCAATTTTGAGTCCATCATGATTTCACAAATGCGCAGATGAACGTGCTAACTAAAACATCTGTAACATATGACTCAATGAAGATAGTGCTTTGAAACTTTGTGTAGCTTCTCCTCAAGGTCATTATGTGTCACTGCTTTGTGCACATGGCAACCGCATGATCCATTCCCCACAGCGAGTACAGTCTCAGAATTTAATGATCGCACCTTGTATAGTAAAAAATATATGGAATACCAAGATATCTTTGTCCTATAATGTGATCAACTTTAGCCAATAAATGTATAATTGCTCTTTGAAACTGGAAGGCAAAAAAAGTCAACATAGCCAGGCATGTATGATTGTAGCCTCATGTTTCTTTTGTGTGTGTTGCACATAACATACTGCATATTTTGCAATTTTGAGACCCAGTGACACTATTCTAAAATAAAGATGCCAATCTTTAGGGTTTAGTTGAAAACCATAGGAGATTGTCATTGATGGAAGTTCATAAAATTATTGATAATTGCCATAGATGCTATACAATTTGAAAATATTTTTTTAAACCTACAAACACGGAACAACATGCCCATCCTTTGTAGAGCTGTTTTATGATGTGCCACTGGTAATAATGTGTGAAACTTTCTATTCTGGTCTCTGGATGATTAGTATGATGCAAATCTAAAAAAGGAACATCTCTATTTCTTAAATTGGAGCAATTATCAGATTTATCATTATGTGTTATACTGTAACAAATATGAATAACCCAGAAAGATATTTAGCAAGATCCTGCTACCTCTGACTGCCAAGTTTTGATGAAGAATTTAAAGTAAGACATTTGTTGACTAACCAAGTCAGTATGCTATATTTAGAATTGCCAAATATTAGATGGCTCTGTGAAACTGAGAAAGAAATATGCTGAAGCTCATGTTATGTTGGAAAAAAGAAAGCAAGGGTGGTAAAGAAAGGAGAAAATGGCATCACGACTGTGACTGAGTTCACATATTATTCAATGAAATATGTGAACAATGTACTCACTTTCAGTTATTAAACTTTAGATTCCTTAAAGATCTATGGCAGTGATGGCGAACCTTTTACTCACCGAGTGCCGAAAAGTACACACTTTGCACGTGCCATCCAAACTTGCATGCGGCTCCTCCGTGTGCACTGCATGTGCAACTGCACCATCTGCTCATCCATGCAGCTTTTGCACATGCAATGCACATGTGCTATGTGCAGGGACTCACGCACACATGAGCAATTGCATGTGCATGCACAGGAGAGCTCCGAAGACCAGCTGGATTTCCTGCTGCAATCACGGGCATGCACAGCTCGAAGACCAGCTGGGTCTCTGAAATCATGCATGTGTGCATGCATAATCACATGTGCATGCTCAGCTGGAGGTAAGTTGGCCAACAGCTTGTGTGCCCAGCAAGATGGCTCTGCATACCACCTGTGGCACCCGTGCTATAGGTTTGCCACCATGGACCTATGGTCTTGAAAGTTGGGCCCCAATGTAGAAATTCTTCATGTCCTCCTACATTTATTTCCTTTATAACCCAGATTACAGGAAGTCCTTGAGGGACCAGAAATGGGACCAGAATTTCCATCGCTAAGCAATGCAATCGTCAAATGAGTTGCACCTGATTTTAGGACCTTTCTTGCCATGATCATTAAGTGAATCACTGCAGTGGTTAAGAGCATCCAGCTTCCCACATTGACTTTGCTTGTCAGAAGCCATATGAGAAGGTTGCAAAGGCTGATTATGGGACCGTGGAATGCCACAACCATCATAAATACATGCTCATTGCCTAGCGCCAAAATGATCATGTGATCCAGGAATGCTACAGTGTTGTTAAGTGCAAGGATGGGTTATATAAATCACATTTTCAGTGCTGTTGTTGCTTCAAACAGATATTCAACAAATGGTCATGTTAAGGATTACATATTATATATCCCTTGCACAACAAACTAAGTCATCCTGTGGTTTGATTTTGATTTAATGTGTTGTTTGAAGCCAGCTATTATGGTTTTACAAACAATTATGGTTGTAAATAATATTTATGTGTTTAAATATATGTTAATATGGTTAAGCAATTGTGGTTTACTGCAATGTATACACTTGGTAAGCATATACTCAAAATTAATCCCATTTTTATCAGATGTAGTCTTATTGGCATAGTTGAAGGATAGAGCATAGTTGATATAGGCTGAAAGCAACTGGACCACTAAAACTGGAAAAGTAATTTTTACAGGCAGACCAATATAGTTTCAAGATACAACAAGATCAACTATATGCTACTGCCTCTTTTATCAAATATACGCTACTGCCTCCAAGATCTTGTAGCTTGATGACAAGCAATCCATCGATTCCCTTCATTTTATGCTCTATCAAGCATCCTTCTCAATGCTTTGAATGACATATTTTTAGAACATGAAGATCCTTTACTATATATTGCCTGGTGTAATCCAGTGTTTCTCAACCTTAGTTACTTTAAGATTAGTGGACTTCAACTCCAAAAATTCACTGACCAGTTTGGAGTTGGTTTCCATTCATCTAAAACAGTGTTTCTCATCCTTGGCGACTTTAAGATGTTTGGACTTCAACTCCCAGAATTCTGGGAGTTGAAGTCCAAACATCTTAAAATCGCCAAGGTTGAGAAACACTGATCTAAAAGTTGAGAATCACTGCTTAATCCTAATGATAGCAATCATCCATGACCTGTGTCTTCCCCCTTCTTCTAAATTGACAACAGAATGCCAAAAGTATGAAATATGAGAATATTTAAACCATTTAGCACTTTTTAAAAAAAATGAACTTGCAGGTTCCCCAAAGGATCCTGATACTATTTATTTAAGAAAGATTCTGCCTCTCAGTCAAGCTACAATTCAGGAAAATATTATCCATATGCTGTATCATCAGAAATTTTACGACATTCCTACATGTTTGTATATTAGTATAATAAGCCAAAGATGGGGAAAAGATGGCATTATTTTCCCCCATTTATTTTTCTTAAAGCCATACAACAACTCTGAGGGAGTAGGAAAAATTCTTCCCTCTGTCCAATATCATGAATAATTTGTGCTTTCTTTTATAAAGCTTTTTATTTGCTTTTGATGGGTCAAACAATCATTCAAGACATTATTACGTTATATCAAATAATGGCATTTAAAGATTTCTTTCTAAAACATGACCCCATGAAAAATGCTTTTGGGAAATGCATATATATATATTGCATTATATATGTATATAGTATATGCACACACCTGCAGGCAAATGTTGCAACAAGGATTTTGTGGTTCTAATTAAGTATCTACATCACTATGGTTTTGCATGTGTTTGTTGGGATAAATTCTTTAAATTATTCGGAACCTACTGAGATCATCTCTCTGCTCACCACATAGTTGTCATGGTGAGTAGTTCTGCTCACAAAGTTGTCTTTTAACAGAAAGCAAACCAGTCCCTTTGGCAGTGTTTCTCAGCCATATCAACTTTAAGATGCTCCCACAATTCCCCAGCCAACATGTAAATGATTTAATATCATTGCATCTTGAATGGCTGCTTGACGTATCAAAAACTGAAAATTAAATGTATATAGAGAAAGGAATTCTCCCAAATGCAAAGACAGCTGTGTCCAGTAATATTCTGACCTATAAGGACCATGTTTCTTGCTGTGGGTTACATGTTTCAAGGAAGAAGAAGGCAAATTCAGGTTACGGTATTATACAATATATCATATTTAGTCTGCATATATTTAACAGTTGGAAAGAAAACTGAATTCTGGTTCTAACTCAGATATGATGTCCTTGAACAGGGGTGGGCCAACTTTTTGACTCGTGGGCCACAGTGGTTTCTAAAATTTGACAGAGGGGCCGGGCCAGAATAGGATGCGATGCAATGGCGCCATTTCATGAACCTAAAGTAAAAACTGATTTAATCCAGATTTTAATAATTTAGGAAACTAGAAAAATAAAATTTGTAAATAAAACACCTAAGCTACTGCTAATGTGAACAACGAGTATTTTACCATCTGAGTTAATAATTTACTTCAGAGCACATAATGCTTAGCTTTTCTTTGGGCTTGTTTCTGCTAGTAACTAGTTCGGCGGGCCGGGATGTGGCCCGTGGACCGTAGTTTGCCCATGTCTGTCTTTGAATCTACATATAGGCAAACTGGAATTAGTTCAATGTCCAATTTTCAAGTTCTCTAAATGTTATGAAGCAGTTTGCAATTCAAAAACATATCAGAAATATAGACATGAGGGAGAAATGTAAACAAAAATATAAATATTCAGAAAAATGCACCAAAACTAACTTTCACATGAACCTACTTTTAATAAAAATATTTGGATATGAAAAAGATAAACAATGAGAAAGCAAGCTAAACCTGACTTGAGATGTTTACTCATAGCTATACTTACCAGAATGTCAGAAAATTCAAAATATACCATATCTTCTATTTACTTTTTTATTAAAGTTCTAAATCCTTGAAGATTTTAAGGCTGCTAATGCACATGAAACAACAACCATCTTTAAAATGATGCAGAATTTCAATCTGAATATTCATTAATTGGTTAATTTAGTAATTTACTAGTATTAGGTATTCATGACTCAATATTTACTTTGTACTTGTTCTCCCCACTTTTTTCTTGCTGCATGTTAAGTTTGAAGGGGCTTTTTTTTGTTTGAAGACTTTTTTCCATTTTCTGAAACATGTACCGTAAGTGAACACATTTCACAGTGATCTGGATGATCCCTAATAACCCTATAGGCCTTTTGTGGCTGTTTTTTCAGACTTTGGGGTCAGGGGCTTAGACTAACCCTGTTAGTATGTTTTTATAATGATTGGAAGGTGTTGTTTACTGGAGGTGGCATGGGTTATTGTCTTAATATTTGAATTTTAATTTTGTATGCCATCCTGGGTCTCTGATATGAGATGGGTGGCCATATAAATTATTTAAATTAATAAAGATATGCAGTGCTAGCTATGGACATCTGCAAGCATGAAATGCATGCTGCTTTGTTGCAGTACAAACACCACACTTAAGAATGATCAAGTGACACAAGTATTAAATGTCACATTGCATTATGGTGTTGTGATGCATGTTTCTGTTGAATATATCATGCCCATCTGCTGTATTGTTTCTTAAATGGTACAATATAGAGAAGGGTTTATTTGTGGTGCTATTTTCCAATTCTATTCTATTGAGGATTAAGGCTGTCCATTTCATATGTCCATGAAATGTATCACAGTCTTGTTTTCAGTGGTTCTGAAAATTTCTGAGCCTTTTGATATAGACAGACAGACAGATAGATAGATAATGTTGTTTATAGTTCATGTCTTTCTTTCTGATTTGCATTTGCCTGCCTTTGTCTCATTTTTGCCAGTTAACAGATTTTGATCTTTGCTGGTGTTCAATATATCAATATCAAGCTATATTTCTGCTAGTCGAACCTAGTGCCATGTGGACTTGCTGTAATTTGGATATAGGGATTGATTTGGAATGTGGTGGGCTCAAACCAAATTGGAAATTATGTACAATTGTTTTCCAACAGTTTCATGATTTTGGCATCATTGTGGCATGCTAAATTAATCTCCTAAGACTTTCCCTGCTCTTGATCTAGAATTGAGATGAATGATAGTAAAAATTGTAATTCAATTTCTTGCTGAAAAGGCATTTCATCCCTCCTTTCTCTGCACACTCATGGGGTGGGGGCAGAGAATGTTCTTTCAATCTAGGAGACTGATTTACAGGCTGGGTAAACAATTTTTAAAAGCCAAGGGGGATGGCTGACAAGCAAGAAGAAAATGAAGCACCCCTTCCCACCCAGAATCCTCCTTGCCACTGTATTACAGGAAAATCTGCCCACCTTCTCCTGAGAAAGAAAAGTGCCATGCTGAGATGCCTAAAGCTTAACAAAAATCTTATGCCCGAGAATGAATGCAGGATACTAGGAAGGAGAGAAAGATACAGAAATGATTAAAATATCAAAAATGAAAATCACTGCTTTTGAAACTTCCAGAGCTGGAAACAATTAGAAGCTGGCTGGTAAATGTCAAGAATCAATAAATGAAGGATGCAGTTTCTAATAACTCAAACATAAAATATGCTGATAAGTTAAGAAGGAACCATAAGGGGAAAGAAAGTGGAGACCTGTGAACTGAAATCTGTTAGCAATTATTGCAAGTGCCAGTGTAGTTTCTAAAGGAATCATGTTTAGCCTCCTCCGCCATTCCATCCATTCTGATGGTCTGAATTCAGCTTACTCAGAGGGAGGAGTATAGTACCTGCTCATTTTACTAGGAACTAGTCTTTCCTGGCACATTTCTGTAACTCAGATGGTTTAAATCACCAATGATTAGAATGAGTCTCATAACCTGCAGCTTTCTGATACTAAACAGCCTGTTTGCTCACTTGAAGTCTGTGTTATGATAGGTTGTGTAAGACCCCTTTGGAGCTCTTTGCAGTTACAAGTTATATTTAATGGCTACTTGACTATTGTCAACTATTCACTATATCACGATAAGCTTATTCACAGATCCAATATTTAACTACTTCAGATGATTCAGAGACTTACTCTATATAGTACATATTCTTTACATACATCTCTGTGGCATGCAGGATGAATTTGCAGCACAGTGCAGATAGACAATTTAGTCTAGAGCAGAGTTTCTCAACCTCAGTAACTTTAAGATGTGAAGATTTCATCTTCCAGAATTCCCTAAGCTGGGGAATTCTAGGAATTGATGTCCACCCGTCTTGAAGTTATTGAAGTTGAAAAACACTGGTCTAGAACAAAGGAGCTACACTATATCCTAAAGCTATAGATTTAACCCACTTAAGAGAATGTGCATGATCATAACCCATGCTCTGTTACACCTAGAGTCATTATGAGCTACAACATACAGTTGTTTGTATTTATTGCACTGGAAAATGAATGTAGCTTAGTGGTTGAGTACCTTCATTTCATGCTGAAGACTCCAACTCCAGCCCTGAAATAGGATGAAAGGACTTTTCAGTTCCAGATTTAGGACCATCTAAGAACCAGCCAACCTGTCATGATCCACTCTATACTAGATGGATCATATCCATAATGTTTGCTTGCTTGCATGTCTCTATCACTTCATCTAAAATGGTGGGCACTCCATGTTTCGTAAATCTGTGGAATGTGTAGTCCAGAATTCACTTCAAAATTCATTATCAAAAAGTCACATGTACCTTGATAATTGCAAGTAGGTGATAATCTACTCAATCATACAATCAATTACATTTATTTTTTTGCCTCCTAACCTCCACTCTTGTACTCTGCCTCAATTCTACTGGGACCACTTCTTGCATTCCACACTGTTGAGCAACCTTCAAGCAACCATCATTTAAAAAGAACCAACCACAAATTGTTTCCTTATTTCCATGGATGGACTTTTTTTTTTAACTTTTCCCCTGCGTCCATTTCCCAAATTACTCTAGACCAGGGGTGGGCAATGCTGGCTCAGGAATTCTGGGAGTTGAAGTCCATGAGTCATGAAGGAGCTGTAATTGCCCATCCCTGCTCTAGACCATGATCCAAGAATAAAACTCTCCACACAACAATTGAATAGAAGCTTCCAGCATTCTGAAGATTTGGTGAAAGTGGCAAGAAACTGGCCTTGCTAGAGGAAAGAGCAGCCATGCTTGTCTTTTCATAATGGCTGCTGTGGATCGTGCAGGCAGCCCCAGAATATCATTACTAAACGATAATGATAAAGTTGCTCCCCACAACTCCTCTCATAAGAGGATATGTCTTACCACCTGCTTTATAACTGCTTTCTTTTTTCCGAGTAGGTGCGCATATATCCAAAGAAAGTATTGCATTGCAACTGTTCGATTTTTTTTCTAATAAAACATAGGGCTTATATGAATTTTTGCAAAGAAAAAAGATGCTGGAATTGCAAAAATTCCACTTCCTAGTTAATATTCATTTAAATTAAATAACTGAATACTTTTTAAAGTAACATTCCAGTAGGAAGCCTAGTGGGTTGCAAGATTCAGAAAGTCTACAAGGTCATTGATGCACATGGGAACAACCCTGGAGACCCAGGGTTAGCATCAGATAGTTGTACATGATGTTGATGAAAGTTTTGATTATTTCTTCTTCAGCATTTAGAGATAAATAGAGATTGAAACTCATGTTTATAAGTACAGGAGAATTTATGTTTTGTTTGCTTTTAAGCAACATACAGAAGACTTTACTAGAGATCTGTGGAGAGAGAGAGAGAGTCAGAGAGGAGAACCTATGTCAGAATACATTACAGGAGTGGCATTATTAGTTCTGCTGGCCTTGTGGCCAACATAGTTAAGAAAGACGCACAGGGATGTCTGCAGGGCATGATTAAAAAAAAAATCTGGTAACCACCGAATGCAACTGATCACACCATTGTGTCTATTATCTTGATTTTTAAAAAAATCAGAATATGATAATCCCTGACATACTTAGACTTTCTCATTAATGATTTCCCCTTTGTTGTCCCAAAAGGTGCTCTTTCAAGAGGCAACTGGACTTTCTTGGATGGGAAACAAAATGTCTTCAAAGAAAAACCAGAAAGTCCAGTTGACTTCTTGAAAAAGCACCTTTGGGACTACCATAACCTTGGATGACTGAGAATCTGCATGAACATTTCCCCTCTGTTCCTCAACCATAATAGCCAGAAAGCTAGTAAAGGCAATCTTTCTCAAGGCTGGCCAGGAATCAAAACTTCTCTGACTTATTTTGTGTTCCTGCCAACCTTTAGAAAGATTGCCACTGTAGCTTTGAGGAAGATGGTTTTCACTAGCTTTCTAGTGGAGCCTGGCATTGGCTGGGTGCACCTGTCAGCAGCTGCAGAAAAAGGGAAAGGTAAGTGGAGCCAGGTGCGGGGGTGGGTGGGTCAGAAAGAAGGTTCAGGCCTCTTGGGAGTGATGTGTATTTGTGTATGGAGGGAAGAGGCCTGCACTCCAATGGGCTTAGCCAGCTGAGGCTTCCTGACCTAAGATAGGTTTTTGGATGCCAGTGGGCATTGGGCTTCCCAAAACCTCCTCCAACCAACTCCCATTTTCTTTTAGGTTCTTTGCCTCTTCTCTTGAAGTTCCTATCATCATTATCCAAGTCCATTTATATTTATCAGGATTTAGAATTATGCTAAACAGAAGGGAATTAATGCACACTGTTAGGAATGTAATCTAACAGTTGGCTTGGCAATATATCAACTAGGATACTGTAACTTTAAGTGCTGCAGTAAGTGTGATTGACTGCTGCTTCCACAAATGGCCATAAGATGGAGCCAGAATCACTGGTGGATGCTGGTTACTGGTTTTGTGGCTGAGGAGTTAGAAGTGCGTGGATTTTCTGTGAGTTTTTGCTACTGTTTGCAAACTGTTACCAAACTGTATATTTGTTACTGGACTTTGATTATTGGATTATCCCTGTTTGACGACTGACTGACTTTACTGTGTATGAATTCGGATTGATTGATGGACTTTGCATACCTCTATTTCCACGGAAGTAAAACCTATTTTTCTACTCAGTGTCTCTGTATTCTCGTTTGTGTATTGTACCACAACACTCTCACAGTGCTTCACTTCACACTCGTTCTCCAAACGGGGTACTATCCTTAACACACACATTACATTATTTGGAAAATTACAGCATCTCACATTTGGGAAGACAATGAAAAGCACAATGTCTAAATAGCATGATGCTTAGCAATGATTTTTGGTGAACCATAGTATTTATAACCAACCAGTTGGTTGTATGGAATTGGAACTGATCATTTTATTTATTTTTTATTATGTATGCCATCCTGAGTCTTGAGGAAGGGTGGTATAAATATGTTGCAAATAATTTTTTTTTTTAGCAGACTCACTAATGGATTGTGACAGGAGAACCACAACAGGGGTCAGAAGTTACATCTTTCTCTTGTCCAGTTTGGTCCAGTAACATAAATTTGAAAAATTTAGAAATATAAAATTTGCTGTTACGTATACTTACCAATTATATAATCATCACTAGGTTGTTTAACTTGGAAAAAACGGACAGGCTGTCAAATTAAACTGATCTACATACAAGATCCACGATATCTGCAGTTTATTTCATAAGGGCAGTATCTATCTGGAATAAATATTTCATAATGTGAGATGATTAAAAACATATCAAAAGCTCGTTTAATACAAGATCCAGATTTGTACATCTGGATTATTTCCATATATGTGTATTTGAGATATGCCCTCAGAGGATAAAAGACATCAAAGATCTATTCCTTACATTCTCCCAGATGAACACAAATTGGTCCAATATGAATCATCTGTTTTACAGTCCATAAAATTTTCTTGCAGTGTATTATATTTTTCTCTGTAAAATATGAATGCTATAGTTCTTAACAAAGCAAGATGAAGAACATGTATATTTCTATGAATTTCAGTTTTTTTCTACAAATAAACAAGAGGTTTAGGTTTTTCCCTTCCTAGACAAGGCCCGTAGGCTTAGTAAAAAAATGAAATGAAATAAAATAGAATTTAAGTCAGGCGATAAAAATAAAGTTCACAGCAGAAAATGTGTGAAAAGTGAAAACTTTTTCTTTACTCATTGATAGAAGACAGCAAAAGAAAGGGCATCATCTTTAGTACAAGGAGTAAAACATTTGCTGTGTGCCGTCACTGGAAAAACCTTTTCTCAACCAATTGAATTTATGAGAAAAGACTAACAAATTATCTGAATAGGCAAAATAAAGCCAGTAAGCCAAAGGCTTGATGAATTTTTCAGAAGTGGAATACATCTAAAATAGTGGTAAAGTAAAGTAAAAACTAAAACCACATTTTTGCATCACAGAAAAGAATGCTAGATTAAATTGCAAACTATTTTGGCTTCACTTCGTTGCTGAGAAACATGAATACAGAGCAGCTAATTAGGTTTCCACTCTAGGTGACCCGAGATTATACAAATTGAGACTAAGGATTAGAGTTTATAAACCTTAGCTGACAACTTGGTGTGATCCCCCACCAAGAGGAAGGAGCTCTTTAGTAGCTCGACACGATATACAAACTGCATTACGATTTTTATCTTCTTTTGGCTCAACACTCTATTACGCAGTGCATAATTCTTCATGAACAGAAGACTTGATGCAGTATGTTTTACATTTGTCATTAAAAGACATTTCCCAGATGGTAGTAGCAAGAGGAAATCTATACTCTCTTCAGTCTTCTACCCAAGCCTACAGTAAAACAGAATAAAACTTTCTCGGGGTTAATGAGATAATAGACATAGTGAAGAGTAGCTTTGAATTCCTACACCTCTATAAAATGTGTTCTTGATTTATAAAATCAACAGAGCCCATTTTAACAAATGTTGCCAGGTGAAATGCATTTAGTACTGACTTGGTAAATACAACTGGATTTAAATACCCTTTAATGATCTTTTTATTTAGAGAAGACTAATTGAAATTGATTTATCTCTTACTTGAAGAGTAAAGTATTTCTTCTTAAAGCAAGAAGCAAGAGCTTTCTATACAGAAACTATTTTCTTGATTTAGTTGTAACTAAACTTCTAAAGTTCTGAACTTACTTCTATCGGAGTAAGTTCACTCTCCCTGCATCAAAAAATCTAGAGCTTTAATTTGATCGTCATCTTTATAAATCAGCTTAAAGACTTTTGTTATCTAAATGGGCTTAATAGTTAAAGTATTTGTGATATCATCTGGTAAAGCAACAAACCTCTTTAAAGAATCAAGCAATTAATGGGGCATAAAAGCATTCTAGATTGATTGGTGTCAAGTCACACCAATTATGGTTTAGAATTTTAGAACCTTGAATGAAAGTGCATTTGTGGAGCAGTTCTGTTGAAATTATGATTACATTCAGTCCATTAATGTCAGTAGATTTATTCTAAGATAATCTAGAGACAAATACAGGCTGTAAAATCTAGGAGATATAAATCAGCCAAAATCTGATTTGAATTTGAATAATTCCACCTTCAAATTTCAAACTGAATTTATAATTCAAAAGCAGGAAGATTCAATCCAACTGATCTGATTCAATAAAAGATTCATGTGTGAGAAAGATATAAATGACTGTCACTACTTCATATTTTACAAAATGAGATGAAAATAACGGGGAGTAGACTAGGAGCAACAAAAAAATACTTCAACTTGGAAATAACCATTTCTAATGCTCAAAGTTTAAAATATAAGACCAGATGTTATTTCACACTTTCTAATATTCTAATTATTGCCTTATTTATGTCAATGGCTACAACCACTTAGATTCCAACCACTTAAATTTAAAAAAAATCTAAAATATAGCCAAACTTTGGAACAGGCATATCCAAGAGAACTCAGGATGTTCTACATAAAAGCAGTGGTCCTGAAATCCTTCAAAATTAAGGTGGGATCATCAGTGTTCAACAAATCTTAGCATTGGCTAAGCACAACTTCTTTTTATCTTGTCATTCCTGTAATACCTTGCAATTCATCTTGTCATCTTATTTCTCTTGACAGCTAGCATCTGCTTTGAACTGAAAGGATTTTCATTTTCATTTCTATTATATGATCTATGAGTCAATTATTTTAGCTTCCTCCTGCTATGAAACAATAACCTTATTTTGGATTATATGAAAACACTGAAATGATACAAGCTCAGTGCTGTCTGATTCATATCTTACAAATTCAGAGTAGTCATTTCAAGGTGAGAACATTCTGAATGCTCTGTTTGGCCTTTTGTGTTGAGGCTTGCAAATAGAAATTGGGTAATTGTTTAAAATTATCTAGCTAGTACAACTAGAAGTACATAATGTTTTGCATTAGAAATGTTCCAAAGCCGAAATATCTACCCTGACCTTACAATACATGCTCCAGCATCAAAATAACCTGGTTTGACTTTGCTGAAGTGTTGTCTTTAAAAAAAGGATAAATGAATCTGTTACAAGGAAGGAAAAGACTGAAAAACATATGATTGGATGGAGTTGATGAAATTATGACAGAGATAAGTGTAAAAAAAAACATGGGAAAAGCTGGATTTGCTTAACAAATTCAGTCACTTAACAATCATGCCAAAAAAGTTTGTAAAATCAGGCACTACTCATTTAATGACTCTGCTTAGCAATGGAAATTCTGATCCTAATTCTGGCCATAAGTTGAGCATCACCTGTACCTAGGAACTGATTGGGATATTCATCTAGTATATTGCCACACCATATCAATAAGCATTATGAACTATTGTGCAGATACCGTACATAGAGTACGGTACCATGCTCTCTACATGGGGCTCCCCTTGAAGAGCATCCGGAGGCTGCAGTTAGTGCAAAATGCAGCTGCGCGGGTAATTATGGGAGCTCCTCG
>JAEANM010011616.1:0-15188 GCA_017656035.1 Myanophis thanlyinensis | reverse complement strand
CCAACGTCTCTCTAGGCCTCTTTTTCGGCGCTTCATCTCCCTAAGCTCCTTGGAAAACCAGGGAGCCAACTGGGATCAACGCCGAGTCAGAGGCCGCAAGGGCACGACCCAATCAAGAGCCCCGGCCGCCACCCTCTCCCAGGTGGCGACTAGGTCTCCGACCGGATCGTGTGTAAGTGCCTCGGGAAACGGCTCAACACTTCCCTTCCAAGTCTATGATTAAGGTGTCCTGTAAATGCATGAAAAAAAAATATACATTGCAAGTATATCCAGTCATACAACTGTCTTCCCTTGCTTTAAATACTAATGAAATAAACAGAAAAACCCATATTGTTTCTAAACCTATAGTTTTTGTAGCATTCTGAAGTCCCCACCCGTCCCTATTTCATTTAAAGGTCCCACCTTTAAATGTCGATGAGATCAGCCAAGACAGAAAGGAAGGAATTTATGATTTGACCAAAGATATGGATTTTTGTCATTCTTGTTCCTCTTCAGTGAGAGCTAGCTGAAGTGAGTGAGGCATCATTTAAATCAGTGTTTTTCTGACCTTGGCAACTTGAAAAATGTGTGGATTTCAACTCCTAGAATTCCCCAGCCATCTTGAAGCCCACACATTTTCAAGTTGCCAGCTTAAAGCCCACACATCGTCAAGCATGGATTTAAAGCCTGAAGGAACCTGGATGGTTTTTTTTTCTCTGAGCAGAATGGCTGAAATGGTGTGGAGCCCAAGGAAAACAGAAGCCTGGCTGAGTGTGCCCAAACTCTCGTCCGTGGAAGAAGCCACTGATGGCATCAAGACCAGGAAGAGGGCATCAAGACCAGGAAGAGACTTAGAGCAGAGAAGCAGTCAAGTTTAGCTTAGTCTAGTGACAACAGATTTCCAAAATCACTCAATTATGCAGGGAAGGCTTGGAAGAGCCTGTAGTGATCAATGGGGCAGTGGCCAAGGCCAGGCCAAGAGGCCCAGCACCAGAGTCAGTGGCTTACTAGAAAGGTCTGACTTTGGTGGCTGCCAGCTGCTTCATTGATTAAGATTGGGTGGGTGGGGACTTTCTGGGGCAGGATACTGGGAGATGGAGAGTATGGTGGGAGGAACCCAAGGCTTACGATTCTTGGTGAACCACAAAACCAAAAGCCTAGGGCTCATTGGGAGACTACAGTACCTCATCCTCAACTGTGTCCATGGGGAAGTCAGCATTGACCAGGACTCATAGAAAGTAGCCTGGGGAAAGACTAGGCTACAAATCCATAGCTCACCCAGGACATGGGATTTGTCTCCCCATCTGCCTGTGCTCGCTACCATCCTAAGTCTAACCTATGACAATGACATCAAAACCACAAAGCATTTTCATGTTCCACCGGACAAACATGGTCTCCCCCGCACCAAACCTTTTTAATAAGAGTTAATGCTAGTTCCTCGTTTGTTTCACAAGCCTCTTCCTGCAATCTTTTGCAAGCGAATATTTAACCTCTCGCAAATTATAATCATTGCTTCATATATTTTTTTAAAAGACACAACGGTAATTAATTTTTACTCCATCATTACCAAAAAGCCATCTGCTCGGCTGCAAGAAAGCAGCCAACAAGAAAGGAAAATTCACAGTTGTTTTTTCTGTGCCAGGACCACCGTTCCTTGTGCACTGCTGTTTGCGTTTGACAAGCATTTGTTAGCATCAGGCTCAACAGAAAGAAGGAATTGAAAACGAGGGAGAGTGCAGCTGCCACACTTCTGGTTGCTCACACTGCATATACAGCCATGTTGGAACCCTTTCCTAGCGTATGTCTGGAGGATCAAGGCTGGAGATATCCTTCCGATTCTCCTGCTTCCCTTCTCCTCCAGCATCACAAGAAACAGGGAAATATTCCTAGCCAACCATCAAATAATTAATAGACACTCAAGCCCACAACAGTAGACTTGGTTTTCTTCCCAGAAAAACTCTGGGCAGTTTTCAAGAAATTCCTAAATTCCAGCTTCCATTTTCCCATCCTATGATCAGATAACATTTCTCCAAGTACACATCTGAAAACAAATTCCATTGTTGTGTGTGACTGGTGTTAAAGTTGCGAAAATTACTATAAACTGTAATTCAGTTTTTCCAAATTGATTCCAGCCTTATTAGGTTAGGTGTTCAAAAAGAAGGATTATGTAACATAAAAGCAGCCACAATAAACCCACAAATTACTTACATTACTTCTCCCCTTCACCCAGACTTCTACGTAAGAGATTTTAAGGAGTTGCTGGGAAGACCTCACATGCCTTTTACAATTAGCAGCATTAGGATGTTTGCTTGTAGAGAAACTGCCACACATGACTTACAACTCTTTGTTTAACAACCATTCAAATATACCACCTAAGTAATTCTCACTTCTCATGACCATCACACCATCTCCAGGGTCATGTGATCAAAATTAACATGTACTTATTTGGCAATTGGCATGTATTTACTATGGTTGCAGGGTCCTGGTGTCATGTGATAGCTATTCACGACCTACTTGCCAGCCTCTGATAAGCAAAGTCGATGGGGGAAGGTGGATTCACTTAACAACTGTATGATTCATTTAATAAATGGAATGACTTGCTTAACAACTGTGCAAAAGACATTGTAAAATTGGGTGTGATTCATTTCACAACTGCCTTGCTTAGCAATGGAAATTCTGGTTCCAATTGTCATTGTAAATCAAAGACTATCTGTATTTAATTGGACTTTCATAGGCTTTTCACTGATATGTGGGCTGTAAATGACTTGATATCCTAAGTGGGATGTTCAACTTATGTGTTTTGTATGGTGATTATTCTTTTTCTTTCTGAATGATAAGGCCAGAAAAACATAAGACTCAAGACATGGACCTCAAGAATTAAAAAGTTTACCACCTGGCAATCAGCAGGAAAAGGAGATGGAGATTGCCAGGCAGAAAGAATCAGGACCATACATTAAGTTCAGGTTAAGATGATTTATTGTCCATGTCTGTCAACAAGGATCTAGTCAACTAAGAGTCCAACACTAAATTGGAGCTAGATAAAGCTTAGCAGCATTCTTGAGGGGCAGGATTTGGACCCATTGTGGGAATGTAATGATTCCAGGTTGGTTTTAGCTCTCCTTTTCTTGCATAAATGGATTTATTTACATCTTTGATTTTAATGGCAGGAAACAGCCTAGCCTCACTTTAATTAAAATCTTGGTGATTCTGAAAAATACAGTTCCCCAAATAATCATACTGAAACTGCTAAATAATCCTGATGGCATTATTAGAAGTAATGATAAATGACTAGTGTAGGCTGGTTGGCTTGGGATATTGAGTTTAGTCCAACACATCAAGATGATATCAATTTGGCTGTCATTAACAAAAGTGTTTCAAAATCAGTACTAGGGTACAAATTCCAAAATATGAGAACGATCTCAGTTCAAACTATTTTAGAAGTAGACGCTCTCAGGACAAACACTTTTCAAGATAGAAATTACTGCAGTATTATCTTCAAAACTAATATCCTAATAACTTAACTTAATCTATTAATTTAACTGTTACTAGATTAACAGAGTTGGAAGGGACCTTGTAGGTCATCTAATCCAACAATCCACCCAAGTAGGAGACTCTACACCATTTCTGACAAATGGCAGTCCAGTCTCTTCTTAAAATCCTCCAGTGATGAAGCTCCCATAACTTCTGAAGGAAACTTCTGTTCCATTGGTTGATTGCTCTCACTGTCAGAAAATTTCTCCTTACTTCTAGGTTGAATCTCTCCTTGTTCAGTTTCCATCCATTATTCCTTGTCTGGCCTTCAGGTGCTTTGGAAAATAGGTTGATGCCCACCCCCCTTTGTGGCAGCCCCTCAAATATTGGAACACTGCTATCATGTCTCCCCCGGTCTTTCTCTTCACTAGACTAGCCATGCTCAGTTCCTGTAACCGTTCATCGTATGTTTTAGCCTCCAGTCCCCTAATCATCCTGGTTGCTCTTCTCTACACTCTTTCTAGAGTTTCAACATTTTTTTTATAGTGTGGTGACCAAAACTGGATGCAGTATTCTAGGTGTGGTCTTACTAAGGTTTTATAGATCTTGATTGCATCCCTCTGTTAATGTAATTTAGGATTGCATTGGCTTTTTTGGCTCAAATTTAATTGGTTGTCCACTAAGACTCTAAGATCCCTCTCACAGTTACTGCTATTAAGCCTGGTTTCACTCAGTCTATATGTTTCTATATATTAAAATATTGGTTCTCCATGTCTTCGTTTGAATGCTCTTCATATTGCATGTCTGATTATGATTGCTTCATTCCACCTAGCAGTAGCATTGCTTAATATTTTGCTAGTGTAGCTCTTTAAGGTTTTATGTCAGCCCTCAATTAGAAAATGTTCCCTCTTAAAGGGTTGCCCAAACCTAACCAAGTTTAAATACAAGGAAACATTAGACAGGAGAAAGGAGATTCTGAAGTTAACTGTGTACAACTAGTTCCATCTGGACAACAGGCTGAGTAGCAGACACATAGGTGCACCAGATTTTATGTCCTTTGTTTCCCATGGTTGTTAAGCAAAACATTGCAGTTAAATCACACAGTTGTTAAGCAAATCCAAGTTCCCCCCTTGGCTTTGCTTGTCTGAAGCCAATAAAGAAGGTCACAAGCAGTGATCACTTGATCGTAGGATGCTACAACCATGGAAGCTACATACCACTTCCCAAGTGCCTGAATTTTTATCATGTGACGTGGAAGTGCTACAAGGATCAGTTGTAAGTCTTTTTCCCCCAATGCTATTGTAATTTCAAATGATTACTAAACAAATGGTTATAAATTGAGGATTACGTGTGCTGAGAAGGTTACCCTGTATGTTCATTACTTTTAATGTGACTTATATGCAATAGCATGCACTATCCCAACATCACACAAATCGTTTTGCACACTGTGTTTGTTTTCCATATGATAATGCATAAGTGACCATCTTTCCCCACCAAAGAGCTTTTTAAAAGGAAGGGATCAGTCATGGCATAGTCTGTGTGGAAAGCCTGTCCCTTCACCTCAGAGCAACAGTCTTCAAAAGCAGCACATGGAAATCACTTGCCTTGAAATCCACCCAGTTCTTGGACTGGCTGGTCTTAATTCATATCCCCATCTTCCAGTCAGAGAAACTGTATGAAAGGCCTTTTTTTGGTGGGGAACAAACTTAAGGTTTTTCTCATCCAGCCTTTTGTTTTAAACACCAGCCAGCCAAACGCTTCCAGATGATCACAGTCAGAACATGAAAATCATGGCAGTATCCATCATCAGCAACTTGAATTCAGATGTCGCCTGCTGGCATCTCAACAAAGGAAATTCACTTAGCTGTCATGGCTAATAAGTACTGCTAAGCCTATTTTTCCATGAATTTGTCCAGTATCTTTTCTTTTTTAAAAAAATTGCTTGCTAATTGTGAATTAGGTAAGTTAAATGCAGTAATTGGGAACCTTGATTTCTTTTATTTGTACATCTATGCTGCATTACATCTATATTAAATCTATATGTATGTTGCTGTCTCTTAGCATTTCGAGCTGCACACTCTTACTTCCTTCTGAAGAAATATTGCAAGTGTTGCACACCCCATTCATAACAAAGGGTTTAAGTGTCTCCTCTTTTGCTCTGTTAAACATATTTCACTTGAAGGTGGCATTAAGACCACACGCAAGTAAAATTCAATGAAACAATTGTTCAATTCACAAATTAATGTGGAGGTCAAAGCACTGATTTAGGCCTGGGCAACTGACTATAAACTATTCACTGTTTTTGCCACATGATCCAGGAGGCCCTGAGCTGCAACAGCTTTCCTGCTCTAATCCTCCTTAATTTGAGAGCAAAGCAATCACATGTGATATTAAGAATATTTTGAGCACATACTATGCCCATTTTGTTCGGGTCACTCCTGACCTGAGATAATAAAGATTCTTGGACCTCACTCAGAGGCTCAGGTGGGGATCAAAATGATAGAAGGGGTTCCAAGTAACTGAGAAAGCAACGGCTGCATGCATGGCCTGGGGCACCCAGACTTTTAGAAAAGTTTGGGAAACAGACCATTCATCAAAACCATGCAGGTAAATTGTAATACTTCCATGCCATTCCAAATCCTAACATTTGGTTGAAAGTAAGAAATGGCAACAACTACAAAAGCCCCAAATTATGAGTCTTTATGGATCTCAATAAACATATATTTTAAAAAAAAACCTGCCTCACTCAGAATTAATTCTAATTAATTAATTCTATAGGAAAAACAAGAGAGAAGGAACTATGGGAACATTTTTTAAAATTTTATAAATTTATCGAAGTTGGGAAATCAGTCAAAATTATTACACAGAATGGAAGAGAGCCAGAGCATTTTCTGCAAAATGCAAGAGCTACATTTGATGTATCCCTCTAGAGCAGGGGTGTGAAACTCAATTTCATTGAGGGCCACATCAGGGTTGTGTTTGACCTCGGGGGTGGGGGAGTGGGCATGGCTAGTTCAATGTCACTTGTGTCAGGGGTGCCTGTGGGTGGCCCGAATTCTCTGCCAGAGAAAATGGGCTCCTGAGCTCCATTTTCGGCTGTGATGGCCTCCTGCAACCCTCTGTCAGCAAAAATGGAGGTTGGGATGGCTGTGGGCCCAATCTAAGCACCTTCACTGTTTCCAGGGTCGCCCTATGGGCCAGATCCAGCACCCAGGCCTTTAGTTTGACACCCCTGTTCTAAAGGAACATCTGATCTCCAAGCTATAAGGAACACAGGAAACAAGCTTTATAAAGACCTAGAACAAGGGTGGGCAATTACGGCTCTTTCATGACTTGTGGACTTCAACTCCCAGAATTCCGGAGCCAGCCATTCCGGAACTGTAATTGCCCACCCCTGACCTAGAAGATCAATTTCAGCAAGTGTTTCAGATGTTCCTCTGGGCAGTTTCATATCCATGGCATTTATTGTGGGTGATTATTACACATGGAGACATTCAAAAATGACACACAGGTAGCCCTTGTCTTACAAACATTCATTTAGTGACCGTTCAAAGTTACAACAGCACTGAAAAAAAAATGACTTACAGCCAGTCCTTGAACTTATGGCTATCACAGCATCCTCTCCATCACATGACCACACAACCACAGTTACAATGTCCCGGGATCATGTGATTGCCAGCTTCCAATAAACAAAGTCAGTAAAAGTCTGTAGAGATTCTCAGTCAGTCAGAGTCACCTGAGTAGTGCTTCTGGTTCCTGTAGTCTGCAGGAGAATCTCTACAGAATTTTAGCTATACAATTTGGGATGGACACCCTTTGAATGGTGTGGGAGCAGAGGTGAAATTCAGCCAATTCTAGCAGCTTTGCTAGGTTTTCTAAGCAGTTTGGAGAACCAGTTGTTAGAAGAAATCTCCTTTTGTTTTTCACTTTACAGGGTTAATCCTGTAAGGAAAACAGGAAAGAAACATTCTGGATTGTTTCTAGCCTAATCTTTATTGCCTTGCTTACAGAAACTGCCCACCCAGTCACATGATCCCCACAGCCACGCCCACCAAGCCATGCCCACAGAACCAGTAGTAAAAAAAAATTGAATTCCATCACTGTGTGGGAGTAGGAATGGATTTCCAGAGGAAAAAAATTGCCGACTCCAGGAACCAAGAGCATTATTCAGGTGATTCTGAGGACACAGATAAACCTCCAAGTACTTCAAGGACCCTCTAAAGATGCAAATGACCAGATATCTCCCAGGAATATAAATCCCTCCATTCCCCACTATCGTATCAGAGCTGAAGAAGTGTCTTAGAGGAGAAGTGAAATGCCTTCAAAAGGAAAAAAAACCACGGAAGTCCATTTACCTCCTGAAAAAAGCACCTTTGGAACAAAGTCAGTAGAGGAAGCCAGATTTGCTTAAGGATTGCATGATTTGCTTAACAACTGCAATGATTTGTTTAATATCCATGGCAAAAAAAGACAATAAAATTGGGCATGATTCACTTAACGACTGCCTTGTTTAGCAACAGAAATTCACGTCTCAATCCTGGTCATAAATTGAAGATTACCTGTATAAATTTGTGGAAGACTCTGTTGTTGTTCTTACACAAAAGACCCCCCACAAGTACTAAAACAAATGCACGTTGTTAATAATGAAAAGAACGAAAGGAATGTGCTACAACGAAGTTCAAAACATGAAGCATGTCAATTTCAAAGATCCAAATGCATGCAAAATTTTCTGAAGGCTAAATATATTATGGTCAATTATATTCTCCTTTTTGAGCTCAAGGAGCCACTCTAGCAATTTCATTACACAGTGATAATTTGGGTGAATGATAATGATAAATTAATAAGCAAGACCATTTAAAATGCAGATAGCAAAATATATGAAGCATTTCTTTTCAAAATGTGACCTTCACTGCAGGATATGAACTTGCTGGTTTTGACAACTTAATGAAAAATTGTTTCCCCTTTAGGCAATTTTATCTCTTCTTTAGGTTTGTATCAAAAATCTGCCTACACATAAGTGGAAGTGGGACAAGCAGGACCAGTCTAGTTAAGACCCAAATACAGAAATTGCTCCTATTAAACTATTTGTCCATCTTATTCAGTATTGTCTTTTGCACAGTGCACACTAATGATTTATCATATCTTCTAAGAGTCATCCAGTCATCTTTGTTAAATATAATGGTAATGTGCATAGACTATGCAACAATTTAATGATGATTGGGTGATGCTATGAAGGCACTTTAAGTCATTAGTATAGAAATGAGCTTAGATGTGTATTTAAGCTGTATCTTCCCAATGAACTGGATATGTTTAATTGGAGATTAAATTGGTGAATTGAATATAAGACTTCACCCATGCCAAATACATGCTTCAAACAACTGTTGCCCCTTGAAAAGCTTTAGTAATCTCTTGAAGACAAAATAGTTTGGTGATATTGGGGCTTCCTTATTTCTTGGCAGTTAATTGGTTCATCAAGCCAAATATTATCTCTGACTGGGATCTTCAAAGTGATGCCCATAACAAAAATATACTTTGAAATTCTTCCTTGATTCCTGCCAGGTTTTCTTCCCAGTTATCTTTAGTGTTTTTTAATATATTTTTCTTTCTTTTTATGGAAAGTTGGCATGTTGCAAACCTAAATGTCTCTAGCAATAGATTCATTTCTTTAAAAAGGCTTCTGAATTCTATATAAACCTCGTAGGCAAAGGATGAGAGATAATTCCTGAAATCTCTGCTATAATCTTCAAAAGGCTCCAAACCCTTTCTGAAATGGGAAGAGAGAGCATGAGAGCAATTCACCAGTCTGACCAAAAAAATAAAAATAATAATCTGAAAGGTCCTTTCCCAATTCCAGTTGCAGTAAGATTCTTTTTCCCATAGAAGGACGTTTCATTTTTATAAATGTTTATGGAAAAAATTCACTAACGTCTCAAAGGTGCTTTTTTCAAGAGACAACTAGACTTTCTGGTTTTTCTTTGAAGATGTTTCATTTCTCATCCAAGAAGCTTCTTCAGCTCTGACTGGATGATGGGGAATGGAAGGAAAGTTCCAAGAAGGCTGCACTCCTATTTGTCTTACCTAGAATCCCTGACAACACAGATGAACCTCCAGGTGGTCTTTGCTAAAAGAATGCAAATGACCACCTGTCTGCAAGGAGTATAAATCATATCATTCCCCACCATCCAGTCAGAGCTGAAGAAGCTTCTTGGATGAGAAGTGAAACGCCTTCAAAGAAAAACCAGAAAGTCCAGTTGCTTCTTGCAAAAGCACCTTTGAGATAACCATGACCAGGATAACTGAGAATCTCCATAGACAATCACTAACATTGTGCTTAAAAATTGGATAATGCCAATAGTTTTCTAGGCAGGGAAGTGATTTGGGCAAGCCCTGGGACAATGGGCTCTCTTTGCTGAGTTGTCTCATTCTTAGCAGAAGGACAGGCAGAAGGTTTGCAAACAGATTTCTCTCTTCCCTTTCTGCACACAACATTTGTGTATTGCAAGCCAATTCATAATCAAGAAAAAGAGAGCACCTTCTCTGCTTGCTTTCCGATGCCATCGCTATTCTGTTGGGTCCTTTGAGCAGAAGAGAGGTGCAAGAGAGCCAAATCTTAGGGCCCATAAAAAGATTCTAGCAAATGAAATTTATCACCCTGCTTTTCTTTTTCTTTCCCTTGCTCCCAAGAACAGGTAAAGTGACTGATTTCCTTAGATCAGACTCTGTCTCTTAGCCTCAAGCTGACTCCAGTTCTCTGGAGCTTATCTGTAAATACATTTTCTTTTTCTCCCTGAAATGCTTCAATAGGTCCTCATATAGTATTGCTAATTTAAAAAGTAATGTGAACTGTTATACTCGGGAATCCGGGGAATAATAGTAACAATAACAACCACATGGTCTGTGTAATAGCATTGCAGGGACAACTTTGCCGCGTGATCGAATGGATTTCGTTGGGGTGTTCGGGCAACCTTTGCCCCCCACGTACTGCCTTTTGCATAGCACAGCCAAATTGTGTGCAAGGTATTTCTTTAATCCCATGAAGGCAACCAAGGGAGCATCTGAAAAACAGTAAGTGTCTCAGCCGTGCAACCATCCAAAAATGGAAGGTTAGACAGTTTGACTCTTCCCAGAAGCCCTTGAACAATGCAATTATCCACGAAGGAAATTTCAAATTATTTTCATTAGACTTCTGTTTTTCCAATCTAAGCAAAGTGATTAATTAGGGATTAAAATATTTACACTGCACATGCTTCCTTGGCACAGCACTAGAATATTTAAGTGTTCTTCTGAAGGGTCTTCTGGTTGGAAAATAAGCCATTAATTTCCATGAAGGGAGGAGTGAGGGAAGTTATATGCGCGGACAATTTAAAAAGCAACTTTGCAATCTAGAAGAAACCCTTGGAGATATTCTAGAAGAATTGTTGGTAAAATCAGGGATCCTGCAGGATCCTGCTCTGAAAAAAAAAACATTCCCAGTTTGATCTGGTGCCTTGGAGATGTGTTTGTACTGGAGGTTAAAGTGCTCTTCGTGCGCATGAGAGCATTCCTGGAGATCTTAAGGGAAGCAAAAATGAGTGACAAAAAGCCTTAAAACAGGAAGTGAAAGGAAATTCATTTGCACTTGTAGGAATTATAGCTCCAGGTACAGCCTACTAGGACAGTCAAAACAGAAAGCAGTCTGTCCATGCCTAGCTTGGAAGAAAGACATAGGTACTACTAGTGACCTCAAAGTGGCAAAATCTTAGATAAGGAGCAGAGTAATAGACACAGAGGGGAGACAGCCTATATTCTTAAATTCTGTCTATACCTTAATGCCCCCTTGTGGTCAGAAGGTTACGAGGCACAGAAAAATCTGAATTGTTGTATTTGTACCTTCAACCATTTGAATTATAACTAAAATGAGTGATTCAGGGGTGGATGCATACACATTAGCATGTCTAGCAGATATGGAAAGCATCAAGTTGGGGAATGTTGCACTGTCACATGTTATTATCTTTTTAATGGATCCACTATCTGGATCCACTATTTAATTGTATTCTGTATTTCTACTTTGTTTTTATTGGCTGTAAACCACCCCGAGTCCTAAGGGAGAGGGGGCGGTATATAAATTAAATAAATAAATAAAAATATCTAGTTTTTTCTTTTCAGTGTAATTTTTGTTGCATTTTAATAGTTGTCATTTTAAATAATTATTTGCTGCAAAATTTGCCAGCTTTATGATCATTTTGCATGTTATTCTTAGTGGTATAGTGATACTACTATCCTTGATACAACAGAGACATAATTTTAATTAAGGCTTGGTTTGGGAAGTATTGAAATGTACTGTATCTTCCATGATGTGGTGCCTTTTAGATGTATAAGAGCTCTGAATTCCCAGTGTTGCTACTGAGGAAGGCAGTGGCTAGTCTGTGACTGGGAGGTCTTCCTAGGCAGATGGCCATCACTGATTGAGCAGACAGACCCAACATCAGCTAGAGTACCAGTTGCAGCTGCAATTGTCCCAGTAAGTCATATCTTATAAATACACTGTACCATGGTGGTGTATTACAGGGTAACTCTGCATTCCACTGCCAGGAGTTCGATCCTGACTGGCTCAAGATTGACTTAGCCTTCCATCCTTCTGAGATGAGTAAAATGAGGACCCAGATTGTTGGAGGCAATATGCTGACTCTGTAAACCATTTAGAGAGGGCTGTAAAGCACTATGAAGCGGTATACAGGTCTAGGTACTATTACTATTGCTACTCAACTTGACTATTAAAACATGCTTTACAGGAAGTTACCTCTGAAGTCTACTCAGAAGATGTAGATGATAACTATATTTAATTGTCTCTTTGTTATCTGGAAGTGTCTGATGGGAGCACATCAGTGGTGGAATCCAACCGGTTTTGCTATCAGTTCGGTGCATGTGCGCTTTGCTGCACGGCTTCTAAAACGCATGTTTTTCCTTACCAGAGGCAGCCCGGTTAGGAAGGCTGCAGAGGCACACAAAACAGCTGTGCCACATGATTCAGGTGAATAAAAAAAGAAAAAAAGAAGGGGATAGCGGACAGGAAAGGGCAGGGGCGGATGGGTGGGTGGGTAGGGCGAAACTTCATTGCCGCTATCGGTTCACTAGAATTGGTGTGACAAGGCGGAATAGCACCACGGGAGCACACAACACCTGTGCTTTGGGGCCTAAAAGTGTTTCCCAAAGGCTTCTATATAATCCAAACTGCTGAGTTTTGACCTCATATAACTTGGCACCTAGATAACATCAGGAGCAGCTTCTCAACCAACTTATTTCAGGAAAAGCTATTAGTGGTTTCCTACTTCCATTAAATGAGAAGTGAGGTTTGAGGCCCTGTTTTTCAACAGCAGCATCTGCCCTTAGGAACACCCTCCCAGTTGAGATCAGATTTGCCTCCATACTGATTTCATTTTGAACGATGCAAAGAGCTTTTGTGCATTAGCTGAGGCCATCTTGATTAAAATGTACTGCTGGATTTTGCCTTTTGTGCCGTGACATGATTTCTACATTTATTTTAATGTTTGTTTCTCGATTTTACAACTGCCATTTTATTGTCATTGCTATTTACCACAGAGGCTTTGTATATAAACAATGGCATTGCTTTCCAGGAGTCTTATGGGGTTTGGCGGCATAGAAGCATTAGTGCTTAGTGGCTTAGTGCATTCCTGTTAACTGTCTCTTGAGCTTTTGGAGGTAAGACTACAATATCAGATTAAGATCCTTCTACATGATTCTTTAAAAATGTGGCATGCTGTTCCATCGGTGTTGTTTTTTTTCCCCCTAAAAATGACATGCCAGATTCTAAACCCAGATAAACATTTCAGTTATGCAGCGAGGAGATACTTAATCCTACTTTCCTCAGCTGTGATACACTCTCCAGATGAGCCCCAAAGGGACATGTTTCAATATCTCTAAGAGCATGCTTCAAGACTTCTTCTAGTACTAGATGATTTAGCACATCCTTTACAAAATAACAAGCTGTTGTATTTATAAGCTGCTGTTGGAATAGACTAAATTATAAATTTTTAGAACATAGAAAGGCACTAAAAAGAAACTACATGTGGAAGTCAGTGGACTATTGCATTCTGTGGAAGTCAGTGGACTATTGCCTTCTGAGATTAGGTATTTTATGGATTTAAAATTATAATGTATTCAACAAATATTCTATAGGTGGTCCAACACAGCATCAGTTCATATGACATTGTTTTTTGCTACAATGGGCTCCTTTCACTCCAACAATTACTTTGAATGTTAATTTTGTTCTGGAAGACTCACTGGATTTCTGGATGGCCATTCTAATGACAACAAAGAACAAATAAAATAGTTAAAGCATGGAGTTTTCAAGAGGTAATATACAGCTGTAACAGCTGGACACTAAGAATGTTATGGTATGGTGGCAATGACCTTTGAAAACAGGGGGAAGAATCGCAGACTGGATGAAGGTCACATGAGAGGCATCTGAATCCACAGAAGGAATGGGGACATAGCAAACATCTCAGAAGGGATCTAGATTTTTGGATTGTAAAGGTAAAGGGGGAAAGCTCTGTTTTCAGACTTGCAAGATTGAGATCTGCCTTGTGAGGTAGTCCAGTCAAGAAGCACCTCTAGAAGTATTTGCTCTAACTTTCTTTTAAGATTACATTATAAGAATCTTGAAGGTCTGAATGAACAGATCTCTAAACAGAATAGAATAGAATAGAATAGAATAGAATAGAATTCTTTGCTGGCCAAGTGTGATTGGACACACAAGGAATTTGTCTTTGGTGCATATGCTCTCAATGTACATAAAAGGAAATGGTGCATACATCAGGAATCATAAGATACAACACCTAATGATAGTCATAAGGTACAAATAAGCAATCAAATCGTATTGGGAAACAATAACCAATGTAAATCACAAGGATACAAGCAACAGAGTTATAGTCATAAATGGTAGCAAATAGGTGATAGGAACAATGAGAAGAATAGTAGTAATGCAGACTTAGTAAATAAGTCTCAGTAAATAAAGACAGTCCCTTCTGAGATATTTTCCAATGCCCCCCCCCCATTCTTTCTGCAGACTCAGGTGCCACTTGTCTGATTTGTCTTGTCTACAGCTCTTCTTCCTGCCTCCCAAGGTCATACCCATATTCCATTACAAAAAATAACCATGATAAATGAGACACTTGCCTTTGAATTACAGCTTTACAGTCACAAAAACAAGAATGAAAAGCCAACTTTTCTTTCTCAACCAGAAACAGATATAGCTTAAGTGTGTGCTGTGAGCAGAGAATGGACTAGGAAAAACTATATTTCATAAGATGTGGGTAAGTAGAAGACGGGGGGGGGGGGGGGAACAAAGGATGAAAGAATGCAAATGATCCCTGGCATATCCCTGAAAGGTATGGATTCTTACTGGGGCCAACAGCTAATACTTAGCTATATAATCACCAGCAGCTGGACTTGATTTGATGGCACTTAATTATGTTCTTTTGAATTGTACATCAGTGGTTTGGAAACTTATGAGAGAAACAATATTTTTATGATTGCAAAAGTCCCATGCCGACACCAGGAAAGAAGAATACACACTGAACTATCTTCTCACTTATTTAATGGCCTGAAGAATCCCTTTCTATATTTGAACACGTTTATCACTGGGAGTCCCTACTGGTGAATAATTTTGACTTTTGGGGTGCTGTCTGAGCATGATTGTTTTCTTGAGCACATTTCATTACCCAAACAAGGTATTATTA